>OVAQ01001770.1:0-15900 GCA_900406345.1 Erysimum cheiri
CCTAATAAAATGGACACATTTACGTATCCCATTTTTTTATTATTATTTTTATTTTGTTTTATTAAAAAATAAAATAAAGTTTTTTTTTGTTTTTTTTTTTTATTTATTTTTTTTTGTTTTTTTTTCTGGATGATTTGATGGGGAAATGATCATGGGGTATTTATACTGTTAAAGAGATGGAAAAAATTGTGAGTTTCAATTTCGTTTGCTATTATTGTTTGTGGTCATCCATTTTTTACATCCCGCTATAATTTCTCTTGGAATTTATGTACTTTTTCAACTTTACACTTTTATAGAACGGAATCTTTTTTAAGTATTAAATGTTGAAAAAAGGAAAAAGTCTAATAACTTAAAGAATATCTAATTTTTCAGCTAAATATATATATAAACCTCAACCATTGCGTTTTAGACTAAAACATGAATTACTTTAATTTCTTTATTATTATTTTTTTGCAAAAAATTTCACAAGTAACATAGCAATACAGAGACAAGGGCATATTCGTCATTCTCGGTAGTTTTCAGGAGCTGAGTGTGAGGAGGAGGACTCAACCTGGCTCCACAACGCCTCAGCATAAGCCTTCTCCTCTTGCTTCTCCTCTTCTGCAACAAACTCTCCTCTTACTTCAGCTTCATCTTCCTCCTCTTCTTCTTCTTCCACTTCTTCCTCAACTTCACTTTCTCCAACAAAACTTCTAGAGCTTTCCCTAAACTCAGCCAAAGCTTCCCTCATAGCCAAACCTGTAGCCGGTCTGTCACTCCATCCATATTTTGGAGCTGGTACAACAAACGGCAACACAATATCATCAATCTTAGACCCGTCACATGAGTCGGTTTCTTCATGAGGTGGAGGGAAAACGAAGACAATCCCGAGCTCATAGTTGCATACACGAAGTTTATTGACCGGTCTGATGGCATTGTGGGACTGGTCCTGCTTGTTCCTGGAGGATCTGGAAATGGTCTGTCCCCAGGCAGCTGCACTGAAATTATGTGAGCCACAGTAAACCCAACCAAACGAAGAAGACCTTGAACCTCTCGTCGAGGTAAAGAGTCTCCTAGCCACCTGTTCATAGTTCATAAAGGCATTTTACTAGAGTGTAAGAGTCAGGTCTCGCCAACTCGTAAAATCTTTTACCGTCACAAAAAAAGTTCTCCTTTGTTCTAACCTTGATATGCATCGGGTGTCCAACTCTATCTGGAGGATTAGGAACTGCATCGTGAAGCACGTTGTTATGTCTCAACTTTTGCCACGTTTTCTGCACATGATATAGTCAAAAAACCAAGTTTTGAGATTCATATTTTCCATCACATTATTGAATCAATCCAAAGCTATCCTTATTTTTTTTTTTTTTTCTGGACAAAGGCTTTGGGAGAAATACATGTGTAAAATAAGCAAATACCTCGGAGAAGCAGAGCAGACGTCTTGAGGACAAGACACCATGATGGCCATTCTTGACTCTTTCAATGGTAGGGAAGATGATTTTTATGGATGGAGCTTCCCGTTCTTCCCTATTACTCCAGCATCCCCACTAATCAAGAACATAGACCAAACATTTCATGCACAAAACTTGTGATGACAGCTTTTATGGATGTTTCGAAACAAAACAGTACCTCTGGATCAGACTCCTGAGAATCAAAATACTGTAACGCTTTTTTACCTGCAGCTGATGAAAAATCAGCTTGAAATCCTGCAGTCGCTGAGCCTCCAATCGAGGATGCACCTATTTATCAGAAAGAAAAACTATAAACTAATACACTGTTAAGGTATTTGTCTACAATACCATTGGAAATACACTTACTGTATATGAAATCAGATTCCTGGGATTCGGGCCACTTGTAACGGCCTAACACCTTTTAAGGAACCCAATACAGAAGACCACATTAAAGAGTGATAAGCTCTCGTTAAAACTCTTGAAAGCAGGATTCTTTTGTTTTATTAGTAATCAAACTTACCTCTTGTAGCCTCCAAATGCCAGTACATCTTTGAAGTGAAGAGATCAACGAGCACAACGCAACAACATGATTAGGTTGAATCAACTTTGACACATCTGAAATGGACACTCCCTGCCAAAGTCAAGAGAGATCTTCAGATGTATCCATAGTCTATTTATGCAAAGTATCTCATAAGCATATGAAAAGTGCCATGCCTGTAATACATGCAGCATTAGTTGCACCTTCTGGTCGCTCCTACATGATGCAGCTCCAAGGGCTTCATCCCGATTCACATATCCCACAAATTTAAAGAACCCAATATCCCACAAAGGAGACACCCATTTTGCAATATTCCGTGGCAAAAAGCCTAGTTGGACAAAATCTGTCAAAAGGCAATTTGTAAGAGTCACAGATTAAAAACTCATGTCAAAGAATATACAACCATCTGTAACACATGAAAGGAAACAACTTACCATCTCCCGAATCATCATCAGGGTTAAGAACAAGGACACTCACAGCATTCACGTCAGCAGGCACATTCGTATTTCTTCTCAAAACAAGTTCCAACATTCCGAGAGAATTTTCCTGGGTTCTGCGGATATATGAAGCCAGTCGTTTTAGTTGCGCTCCGGTGGAATCATTGGCAGAACGGAAAAGGTAACTGAGACCTACAACCGACGCTTCAACAGATCCTAGAAATTCTTCACTGAAAATCTGTGAAACAGGAATCATACAATTATTCAAGACAGGGATGCATTGACCAAAATTTCTAATATACAGGTCAAAATCAAACTTTCAATATTCTTTTAGAAAAACAACCAAGTGAACCAACAAAAACAGGAGTTCAAGATATTGATACTAATCAGAGAATCCATGCATAAAAGATGGAGGACGAAGCTACTCACAGTATTTGAGCAAACAGATTCTGTAAGATAAGACGGCTTATAAGAATGAATTCCAGGAACTGAAGCCACAAGGTGACCTGCTGAGTGTTCGAAGTTGTACTTCGTGAACTCAAGAATCCAATGGGCCTGACTTGGCACATCAGTCAAAAGTGATGCAGCAAATCCAGCCAGCTGAGCACTAAAATCTGACCTTAAACCAAGCTTGGTTTCTCTACGGCAATGGCCAAAAAGGGATAAAACATCAGGGTCTTCTCTTCGTGGAAAATCTTGCCACCAAACTGTGTTGGTCACATCATTCCACTGGAATTATAAATCTTCATTAGAAAATGAAATATGATAAAACTCTCTGAATATAGCTGAAACCTCATAATAGCCAATGTGATGCCGGAGAGTCGGAGACTCATCTGTGATTAACTTACATTACTATATACTAAGGAAACACTCTTACCTGTCTTGCTACTAAGTTTGCAGATGTAATAATTACACGAATGCTATCTTCTCTTTGCAAAATAAACAGCTTGGGGTGATGACAAGCAATGCCACGGTTCTTGCGGTCTTTCCCAAATGCAATTTCCTCAGGAAAAGGTGGAAACCTAAGACAAGATGAAAACTCATTAGGAAGGAAGTAATGAAATTTCAATAACAAACAAGAGTATAACCGTGCATCATTCCTTTTAACGGAAATATGATCAGGTAATACGTACACCACAGTTACATTTGGGTAATTTGGCAAAGGAGCAGCAGTTCTTGCATCAGGGTTTGACCTCCAACATCTCTCAGCATGGTGACATGCAATAGTCACGGGCAAGTGGCTAGGTATCTCACAACAGGTAAGAAACCTGCTAATACAACTTCGTCAGACTCTTGAACAAACATAGGAAACAAATGAGGATATAGTATCCATCTCTTCTGTTTAGACTACTGGGAGAAATATAAAAAGTAAACTCTTTCCGACATACCATAAGATATCACTTGTAAATGTTGCAATAAAGATTTGTTGAATGCTTTCCACAGGGTTAAGAAGTTCTGGCAAGGAAACCACCCGTTGACAAGCAGCTGAGTTTTGTTCAATATATTGAAGACGATTTAGATAGAAGTTCTTCCCAGGTGTTCGGAGAAAACTTTGATAACTTTTCTCCTTATCGAAGCAACTAATATCGGGAGTGTTTTCTTTTTCCTCATCAAAAGGAAGCATAGTCCTAGTCTTATCGCTGACAGAAATACAAGCAGCACCGTCATTTTCTACTTCGCTAATCAAGTCTGAGATACCTAGTCTTCTACCTATATGTAATTGTGGTATTGGCCGTTCAACCGTCACCCTTAAACCGGATAAACCATGAGCCATCTCATGATTTGTCTCGGCACTTTTAACTTCCCTATCATCAACCACTATACCTACTTTTGACCTTAACATTTTGGATGTACAACAGGATAAGCGATCCTTTCCAGAATCTGATATAACAGAGAGCCTAAGGCAAGATACAGGATCATCACTACTCAATATATGTCTACAATAGCTTACAAGAGAATTCAATCTCTCAATAACACCAACAGCTTTAGGTGGATAAAACCCCGAAACTGGAGAATTAATTTCGTGTTCCATCGGAGCAAAAACCCTTTTGCTTCTCTTCCCACTGGAAAAGGTTCCTCGAGAATGCCCTGACGATACCGATGCTCCAATCATTCGACATCTATCTTCAGAAATCAAAGTACCTCTTCCTTCAAAATCAATCTGCTGAACCACAAACCCAACTCGACCATGTTTATAACACAACCCTTCTTTCCCGCAAACAAACAATACCTCATCACCAACAGAAATCTCCTGAATTTTAGCTTTCCTAACCCTAACACGATTAACATAAACCCCATTCAAAGAAGCTCTAAATTTCAAAGTTCCCAACTCATCAACGCCAAGCAATCTACTCCTAAACTCATCAAAAAATTGACTAAAACCACCCGAAGGCAAAAGAATCACGCCATCAAAAATGTAAAGTTTGTGACTTTGGCTATCAAATAGAATCTGACAGTGCTTTCTACTGATAGAGCCATGATCAAAGACGAAATCGCAAAACCCATTATCACTACTTCGACCAATCGTGTACGGCCGATCTGATTCAATGTGAACTGACTCCACAGGCAAACCAGAAGACCCAGAAATCAATGGTGTACCAATATTATGAATACGAATCAAAACTTTCTCGCAGTGTCGCCTTTTCATATCTCAGCAAAATCGAAATCGAAATCTTACAAAGCACATAAGATTAACGAATAAACCCTAACAAAAAATTAGGAAGAGAAAAGCAAGAACAAAACCAGGAAGAGGCTTTGACTTCGAAAAGGAAAGGAGAGGAAGCAAAACCCTTTTCCCCAAACTGATTTTAGCTTTCTGGGATTTTCCCTCCCAAATCCATGTGCTTGGGACTGTGTCGCTTTCTGTTTGGACAACGAGATAAAATTGTCCTTCGCTGGAATAGTATAACTTTCCCGCTATCACACATCTGTTAATTAAATTCGGTTACTTTCAAAGACTACAGCTGTTAATTAAATTCGGTTACTTTCAAAATACTATATGTGACTAACTTATTATCCAACCCACTGTTTAATAAATAATAAACATATCATTTTTTATAAATCTTTTTATTTTTAAGGTCAAATTAGTACTATTATAACAATAATGATATTATTAAGATGTAATTACGTGATAATTTTCTGAGTAATATTTTTCATTTAGAAAACAAAAAAAAAAGTCAAAATCAGTATTGTTGAACAAATATTCAATACCATATTTGCAAGTGGTTGGTGAATAAAAAAATGATATGTTTATTAAACAGTGGGTTGGATAAATAATGTTTTTTCTTTTGGATGATTGATTAGATGTAACGTGAGCATAGTATTATGACGATCAAGGTTATTAAAATTCGAATATCCCTGACCATAACTTACAAAGTCTCATGTTGGACGTGGCCCGGTAATGGGCGGGAGATTTGACCATGAAGAAAGTAGTAACAACTCAAAGAAAATTTCTAACCAACCCCAACACAAGAAGAACATTAAACAAATTAAAGTCTCCTTTCATGCTACTTTGACATTTTCTTTACTAGTAAAGTTTCAAAATGTAGTGCATGTATTGAATAATCCTAAATTGCATAAGTGTTAGATAGTGTATGCTTTTGGTATTCCGGAGTAATTAATTTATTAATCATTTTAGAAGTTCGTCGCTCTGGTTTTTTCAACATTTTAAAATTTTATTCTTCTTCGTGCATCATTAGATGCACAATAACATTTTTGAAGCTGGAGGTTGAAGAAAGAGTTGATGAATGATCAAAGTGAAATGCAAAAGTTAGGATTCGAAAACGCGAGACACTACTACTACCCTAGCGGCACAGAGACGCCGTTCGGAGGACAGTCGTCGGGGAACGTGGCGACGACGAGCAGATATTTCGAGGAAGATCAACCGTATGTGGAGATCACGCTCGACATCCACGACGATTCCGTCTCCGTGTACGGTCTAAAGTCACCGGACCATACCGGCTCCGGATCGAAATACGAGGATCAATCCCTTCTAAGACCAGGTCGTTCAGGGAGGAGTAACTCGGTATTGAAACGCATAGCTTCTTCGGTTTCTACCGAACTGAAACGAGTTGCTTCTTCCGTTTCGTCTTCGGGGGCGAGAAAACCACCGCGGCCGCCTCTGGCTCGGTTCCGCCGTTCGAAATCTAGAGCAGAGCTAGCGCTCAAGGGTCTTAAATTCATCACCAAGACTGATGGTGTCACTGGTTGGATTGAAGTTGAGAAAAAGTTCAATGAGATTACAAAGACTAGTAACGGATTATTGCACCGTTCCAAGTTCGGTGAATGTATAGGTTAGCAAAAGCAGAGAGTTCAACATTTTTCTATTTTGGAATTTCAATGATTATATAAGTTTTGCTGCAGGGATGAAATCGACGGAGTTTGCGGTTGCATTGTTCGACGCTTTAGCAAGGAGGGAAAACGTAAGTGGAGATTCAATTAACAAGGATGAGCTTAAAGAGTTTTGGAAGCAGATCACTGATCAAGATTTTGATTCGAGGCTACGAACTTTCTTCGCCATGTAATGTTTCTTGAAACCGTTTGTTTCGGTTTCTTTATATATCCGACATGAACTTTGAATTTCTTATTGAAGTGTGTGTGGTATGAACTTCAGGGTCGATAAGGATGCGGATGGGCGGTTGAATGAAGGCGAAGTAAGAGAGGTACAATTTTGATTTTGTATACTGATGAGTATCAGAAATCTTGAAGCTCTTTGTAATCTTCATTAGTAGATTTATTCTTTGTGTACAGATTATAGCTTTAAGTGCTTCTGCAAACGAGTTGGATAACATTCGGAGACAAGCTGATGAATATGCTGCATTGATTATGGAAGAACTAGATCCTTATCATTATGGGTACATCATGGTATGTGACGTTTTGTGAATGAGGTTTGTTTTTAATTGATCTTTTTTTTTAGTTAGAAAAGTTTGGTTTGTGAGTGTTTTTTGATGTGTTTGGAGGCACTTGCTACAATGCCAAACAGATAGAGAATCTCGAGATACTTCTATTGCAAGCGCCGGTGCAGGATGTGAGAGATGGGGAGAGTAAGAAGCTGAGCAAGATGCTAAGTCAGAATCTCAAGGTTTCCCAGAATAGGAATCTTGGGGTGCGTTTTTGCAGAGGGATGAAGTATTTTGTGTTTGATAATTGGAAGAGAGTGTGGGTGATGGCTCTATGGATAGGTGCTATGGCCGGGCTCTTCACTTGGAAGTTCATGGAGTATCGAAAAAGATCCGCTTACCAAGTTATGGGAGTTTGTGTTTGTGTAGCTAAAGGAGCTGCAGAGACGCTTAAACTAAACATGGCTATGATTTTGTTACCAGTTTGTAGGAACACCATCACTTGGCTCCGGACCAAAACCAAGTTAAGTGCTGTCGTTCCTTTCGATGACAGCCTCAATTTTCACAAGGTAATGTTTTAGCTTCCTGGAGAGTAAAAAGGTTTCAGGTATCAATATAGGAATGCTTATGGTTGAATCTCACACAGGTCATAGCACTAGGAATTTCAGTTGGAGTTGGAATCCATGCTACAGCTCACTTAGCCTGTGATTTCCCTCGGCTGATAGCTGCAGATGAAGATAAGTATAAACCAATGGAGAGGTATTTTGGGCCACAGACAAAGAGATATATGGATTTTGTGAAATCGGTAGAAGGAGTTACCGGGATTGCAATGGTTATACTAATGACCATAGCTTTCACATTGGCTACAACATGGTTCAGACGTAATAAGCTCAAGCTTCCTGGACCACTGAAGAAAATAACAGGCTACAACGCCTTCTGGTACTCTCACCACTTGTTTGTTATCGTCTACTCGCTGCTCGTCGTTCACGGATACTACGTCTACCTCATTATTAAGCCATGGTACAAGAAAACGGTTAGTAACTTATTAATCAGTTACTAGACCCAATACAAAGTTGTAACAGAAGCAGTATGGACTCTGATTTTCGTTTTCATATGATCTAATAGACATGGATGTATTTGATGGTACCGGTGGTTCTTTACTTGTTTGAAAGGCTAATTCGTGCGTTCAGATCAGGCATTGAGGCTGTTTCAGTACTAAAGGTGGAATCTATAAACATATCTCTATTTGAAATATCCAACAAAATCAAGAAAGAAGGAATTTGTATATTCATCTCTATTATTACCTTTCTCATTCTTCAACCAGGTTGCTGTGTTACCAGGGAATGTCTTAACGCTTCACATGTCAAGACCAAACAACTTCAGATACAAAAGCGGACAATACATGTATCTCAACTGTTCTGCAGTTTCTTCATTAGAATGGTATTAGTCATATTATCTGAGACAAATTTGTCTGGAAAGAAAACTGAACATTGGTTTGCATATAAACAGGCATCCATTCTCAATTACCTCAGCTCCAGGAGATGACTACCTCAGTGTCCATATCAGGGTTCTAGGAGATTGGACTAAGCAATTAAGATCATTATTCTCTGAGGTACTTTACTCCATTTTCCCTCTAGACAATAAAGGCAATAGATTAATTGGATCTAAGTTATGTTATTCCCTCTGAGCCTCAGGTATGTAAGCCACGCCCTCCTGATGAGAACAGGCTGAACAGAGCCGACTCGAGGCACTTTAATAACATCCCTAGGTAAGTCTTATAAGTAACTAACTATTCACCAGTTATACTCTAGCTAGGTCGATTGCAAATCACTGAAGCACATATAGGAGCTTGTATGCATATGCAATCTAATAACTTTACCTGTTTTTTTCCTTAAATTGTGTTCCCTTAGCTTTCCAAGAATCCTAATCGATGGTCCATATGGAGCACCGGCACAAGATTACAAGAAGTTTGAAGTTGTATTATTGGTGGGTCTAGGAATCGGAGCTACTCCAATGATCAGCATTGTAAGGGACATAATCAATAACTTAAAAGGTAATGGAGAAGAAGGCAGTAACCGAAGACAATCACCGATCCTCAACATGGTCTCTCCTCCTCTTTCTCCAGCAAGAAAAAGTGAGACATTCAGAACCAAGAGAGCTTACTTCTACTGGGTCACAAGAGAGCAAGGATCTTTTGACTGGTTCAAGAACGTAATGGACGAAGTGACGGAAACAGACCGCAACAATGTAATCGAGCTGCATAATTACTGCACCAGCGTCTACGAGGAAGGAGACGCAAGGTCTGCACTAATCACCATGCTCCAGTCGCTGAACCACGCTAAGAATGGAGTGGACATTGTGTCAGGGACACGTGTCATGTCTCATTTCGCTAGGCCAAACTGGAGAAGCGTTTACAAAAGGATCGCTGTGAAGCATCCCAAGACTAGAGTCGGTGAGTTTCTTAACACACAATATTACTCTCTTCTATGCTTATGCATAAATGCTAATAATGTGAATGTTTGATAAATTTGTAGGAGTGTTCTATTGCGGAGCAGCTGGATTAGTGAAAGAGCTACGGCACTTTGCACTGGATTTCTCTCATAAGACCTCCACCAAGTTCGTTTTCCATAAAGAAAACTTCTAAACAACAATTACGTTTGGAGATGTATACTAAACAATGCTCTAAGAGTATTCATGGTTGAAAATAGTAGAAAATTGTACATATATAATGTGATTTGAAATAGTTTTGTTTTTTTTGCACAAAAAAAAAGAGAAAGAAGAAAAACAAAACAAACACCAAAGATCATGTTTGTCTTGCTATCATCGAGTAACTTGTAGAAAAGCAGAGGAAGAGCAGAATCTTACCCTGAGAGCTGTTCAAAGCTTACCTTTGCTTTCTCTTCAGTCTCTGGAAGCTGGGTTTCATGAGCTGGCTTGATGAAACAGTTTGGTGGTTAGAAACCTGACTTGACTGAAAAGGAATCAGAGGCTTTTTCTGAGACAAGACACAGACATCCGGTGAGATGGGACTACGTATGACTACGCTTGGTGATCCAACTTTTCCTCTCATTTTCCTCGGAACTTCAAGTCTTTCCAAAATCATCGACGTTTTCATATCCGCATGTTTGTTGTTACTCTGTATAGGAGAAAGAACTTGGCGGTCTATGTTTGATTTGGGTGTACTTATAACCGGAGAAGAAGACTTCAGGAGAACCTCCTCAGTGACTACTAGTTGTTCCCATTCTTTAGTAATGGAAGCTGTTGCTTTGTCTTCTTCATCAATGGTGTGAAATCCCTGAAGGGTATTTGGATTTACTATGACTGGAAGTGTCTGTGCCGTTGGAATTACAGTATCTGAAACTACTGAGCTCACTTCATATGTTGTGTCTTTCGTGTTTGAATGTAATGAACTTCAAGAAACAAGAGAAAAAGTTAGAGATCTGTAACAGATTTGCAGGGATCTTGCTAATGAAGGAGAGGCTAAAGGAGGAGAATAATCACCCAAACTGAAGACTTTCTTTCACAATGAGGTCCAGTTTTTGGTGGAAGCCTCTGTTGTGGGTCAGGGGATTGTAGTCTGTTGATTCAATCTGTGCTTGTATTGCAGAAAGAAAAGAAAAGTTAGAAGTCTAAATGCTAAATATTAATATCAGCAGATTGAAATGAAATCGACCTCTAACAAAGCGCCTTTGACAGAAATCTCGATTTCTCGAGGAATAGAAGACTCTGCAAACTGACTGGCACTGGAAATAGGAAGGACTTCTTCAGACCCTGCCAATCTCTGCAAACAGATTTTTTTGTTAAACTAAGAAACTTCACAAACTTAAGACATAACACAAACTTATCTCATCATTGGGAGAATACTATACATAAAAGCTAATGATATTTGATCAAGGAGGAGGGCTCAGGGTAATGAATTTTTTTACCCTCAGAAGCATTGGACCAATTTCTGACGGTTGAAGAATGTAATAACAAGGAAATTCCACGACAGCCATGGTGTCTAGATTACAGTATGAAGAGCAAACCAAGCCTTGGTCTATTGAATATAGTGCAACACATAGTCCCTGAAAAACTGTATTTCCAGCTATGCTTAGGATATATATGAGACATTGGGTGCTTATACAGCATTGTGGGTTTCTTTAGGAAAACACTGTGCTTACTCTGAGTGTTGAGATCTGGTTGATCCATTTCTTCTGAAGAAGCTTCCGTTTCATGGCAAGTTGAAGGGCTTACAATGTAAGGCGTCCCAAGTAATAGGCCTACATTAAAGTATACTTGAATCAAGTTCTTTATTTTGGATGAAAGGAACCAAAAAGACGAGAGCACACTAGAGTAGGTAAAAGTGTTACCTTCACTGAGAGAAGGTAGATTCGTCCTCTCTATGACATGGAAATCAACTTGGGAAGAAATTGGATGAAGTTTCTGGAGGCTATGGATTGAAGGCAAAAACAGGACGGTTCTGTCGCCAACTTTCACAGAATTTTCAATCACATCATACTTTCCAAGTTCATGATTGCTTACGGAGCATTGCAGCTTCTCTGTAGTGCTTTCCACTGAATCTCGTAATGGGATGCCGTGGCACCTGCATGTCTGTAAACAGCAACAAAGAGAAGGAGCATTAGATTAAGTAACTTATGAAACCTACAATATGACAGTATCCAATGTTGGCCTAACGATGCAAAGAGTAAGCTTATTGGGAGAAAGATTCAAGTTTAGGGGTATGCTCAGTACTCGACAAGGGCTAAATCCGTCAACAATCTGATTTACGGCTGCAGTAAAATTGCAGAAGATCTTGTTGACTGAACCGACAATGTTACTATTGAAGATAAACTGGGCCTGCAGTGATTCTCCAGTGTCATCCTTTAGATCCTGAAGCCATCTCTTTTCAAGGCCATGAAGTGATTTTCCATCTGAATGCAAAGAAAGGATCAGTACTATTCTTGAGTTGCCTCGTGCTGGATTCAAAACCTCTTTACAGATAATAGATTAAAACGATTAAACTAGTTCATAAATCTTATGATAAGAAAAACCACTAAGGAATATGAAAGCCAGGTAATTATATGGAACCTACCAGGGATGCAGGTTTGAAATGAACAATTGTCAAGATCCGATAGACATCTGAGGAATCTATTAATCTTCTCCTGCGTGTAGCTGAGATGGACTGCTTTCTTCTCAAGCAAAAGAAACTCAACTGAGACACATTTATCTCCTGCAGCCTGAAGCAAAAAGACTCAGAACTTAGGAAAAAAGCTAAAGCACTAACAAATATAGTCTTTGACTTACCATAAGAGTGTTTCTAGCTTCAGAGTCCATATCTTCAGGGAAGCAAGAACTCAGCACGATAACTTTCCTCATAATGTCTCTACCTCCCCATGAGTACAAAGCTCGATCACACAGAACACTTGATAGCTTAAGATCTATGAACAATTCAGTTTGATTAACAATCATGAAATTTACCAGGAAACTAAATTAGATACATAGTTAAAGAGACCAAGTGAGAGACCTCTGCAAGACATGGCTCCGGATTCATCGATCTCAGGTAAAAACGCATCCAAAGGCAAACTATTAACAGCGTGATGGAAGTCTCGAAGACAGAAGTTTCCACTGGGAGTGTACGCAAATTTCAACTGCTAGATCCGTAAAGCTTGAGGAAACCACACACAGCCACCGAAAGTAGAAGAAAACAAAGATCGGTGATGAGTATAA
The DNA here is from genome assembly GCA_900406345.1 of Erysimum cheiri. Taxonomy (NCBI): domain Eukaryota; kingdom Viridiplantae; phylum Streptophyta; class Magnoliopsida; order Brassicales; family Brassicaceae; genus Erysimum; species Erysimum cheiri. Next base: position 12,950 of record OVAQ01001770.1, read on the forward strand.
CCTGATCGTTTCCAGAAATCCGATCCTTCAGGATATAACACAACCCAACCCGATCAGTGAGAGAATCTACCGGAGACGAAATGGCGTGTAAATTGCCGAGCTTCAGAAACGACTGCAAAATTTGCAATAACAATCGAATCCAAGCTTCAGAATCGAGTACAAAATTCACAGAAACAATCTTATTCGACCTTCACAATCCAGTACAAAATTCGCAGCAAATTCGAAGACAAAGACGAAATTCGCAACAACAAAATTCGCAGCAACAATCAAATCAAGTTCGAGATTCAGAAACGAAGATGAAATTCGCATCAAAAATCAAATTCTAGCTTCAGTAACGAAAACGACAATCAAATTCAATCAACAGATAGATTGAGCGATCTACGACCAAAAATCTACTGCAAATGAAAATAATTTTAGAGAGAAAGAAACCTGCTTCAGATCTCCGATCAGAGAAGGAGATATATGCCGAAGATCCAAGATGAAACATACGAGCACCATTCTCAATCAGTCGTCTTCTTCTTCTTCTTCTTCTTCTTCTTCTTCACGATGCGCGCGAGACGGGAATTTGAAAAGAGAAAGGCAGAGCAGAGTGATTTAAATAGAAGACGATTTCATTTCAGTCCCTATACTTTTAGTAATATTTGGGATTTCCCTGCAAATAAACTTTCTTGCTGTAGCCTGTAGTATTAAGTATAAGATTATCCGAAAAATATCTTTTATTCATAAATCGCAATTAAAGTAAATCCAAATATAGAAACTTTTTATATGCCTAGAATAGGAAAACTCGTGAGAAAAGAGTACCAATGTATGCTCTTTGGGTAAACCAAGTACATATGTGAAGGAGACATAGTTTATATCCAAAAAATGGAATCAGCCAAGCCAAAAAAAAAACACTTAATCTAAGAATCTGCAGACTCATCTGGGTTCTGAAGAATATCACGAATGACGTTAATGAAAGAACAGAGACCACCCAAGAAGTTATGGTCAATGACACCATTACCATCAAGAACATGAGCAAAATCCACCAGCTTGACTTGTGGTCGAGCATCAACATCATCACCTCCTTTTAAGATGGATTCATTCTCATACACCATTAGGATCGAACAAGAGTTGAAATGGTAGAGCGTTTGGTTCTCGAACCAGGTCTTGAGCTCCAACAACTGTGTTAAGATCCCGTTGGCACCGCCGTAAACCCTGGACACAAAAGCAGAGTCGGGTTTCGAACCCATGTCCGAAAGTGTGTTTGATGATACAAACTTCCTCAGAGCCAATTTCGCTCCATCGACTTTGAGCCCGCGAAGAAGCTTCCTATCGGGCTTCCAGAAACTCAATTCTTTGTGATCGTACACTTCAAAACCAGAGATCCTGAAACCCGATGACACAGTGGTGGTACCCATGTCTTTCCTTAAACATCTTTGGATGTATTCTTCAGATGCATCAGGATACCATGTTCTTGAACCCATCTTAACATCCATTACCGATGGTTTTGAGTAATCGGCTAGAAGATTTTCCAGCACCATCATGAGTGCTCCATCAGAACCTTCAATTGCTTGAGTGCCGTGATACACGGGGAAAAATTTGCGGATGTGATCTGAAACCTCTGTGTTGGTTGAGAAAGATTCGTAAAACTTGACCTCGATTTCACCACGAGAATCTCCCTGGAGTGGCTTGAAGAACCGACCCTTGTCATCTACAAGGGGACCAGGCTTCCCGTCTTTAGCAATGTGTCCTGCAACCTGATGTTCAGGGACCTTGAACTGCATCTTGGTTAGAGTATGAAATTGAACCTGAAGAATGAGAAATTAGCTACATAGAGTTCACTCATAATAATAAAACCAAAGAACACGAAGCAGAAAACCAGAAAATACGAAGAGATCTGTGGTTCAGATTACTAACAAGACATGAGATAGCGAACCAGATCCTGAGAACAGCCACATTACTAAAACTATCAAAAAATCTCTAGTGATCCAAAACTAATTACAAAAATTACTATGCATCATTGAAAGTGTTCTAACTCAGCAACTAAAAAATAGCTAAATCTATCACTATTTCACAACATTGTTTACAAAATTGGTAACAATCAGACCAACTTGGTAAATGGTTTTTGATTGAGTTAAATTGGATTTAGAAGAATAAATCTACTAAAAAATGAAATTCCATCATATCATCAAAAAAGTACTTACAGAATTTCCCAACGAATATTCTAATTGGCAGATCAGATCGAATACCACTGCCCTACCCAGAAATCAGATTAGGGTTCTTCGATTCTCTTCACTATATTTTATTTTGTAAACCAAAAAAAAAATCAAAATTTATCTGGTTCGTCGCCTTGAAGAAGAAGAAGAGGAAGAGAAAAGAAAGAAATTAAAAAACGCAATAAAAAGCGGGTGGGAAAACAACACTGAATATGAAAATTTCGAAATCCAGCTATCAATTGAAATATTCACGAAAAGTTTTACTTTTTTGTAGAATTTTATTGCTAAAAAAACACACAGAAAAAGGCTAAAAACTTTTACAAAAGTAGGATCCCATTAGTAGTAGGACGCAACGCGAAGAAAACTTATTAGATTTAAGTATAACAATAATGGATAATGGTTAGAGATGAAGTCCCAAAAGATTTACCCAACAAAATTAGCAGAAGAAATCTTCAATGAGGAAACGCTGTAGAAGACGATAAGAAGGTGTACGATTCTCACAATTGAAAGCTTTGTTTTTACTTTTGAAGGCACCGAAGCAATCAATCTAGCTGGACATATATATACATAAATTTATTTATTATTATTATTATTGTCACTTTTATACGTTTGATTTTTTTTATACGTTCGATTTACTTTATACGGTTGATAAGTTGGATGCAGCGGACGAAAACTCAACACGGTTGGAGTTTTATTAACGACACTAGGTAACAAATATTATCTGAAAACTAATATTAAACATAATATGTAACTAAA
>OVAQ01001771.1:197-15898 GCA_900406345.1 Erysimum cheiri
GTTTTTGGCGGGAAAACATGATTTTGCGATTTTGGCATGAAAATGCGTTTTTTTGGCGGAAAAACGTGATTTTGCGGTTATGGCGGGAAAACGTGTTTTTATGGTTTTGGTAGATTAACGTGTTTTTACGGTTTGGCGGGAAAATGCGTTTTTGGCGGGAAAACATGATTTTGCGATTTTGGCATGAAAATGCATTTTTTGGCTGGAAAACGTGATTTTGCGGTTATGGCGGGAAAACGTGTTTTTACGGTTTTGGTAGATTAACGTGTTTTTACGGTTTGGCGGGAAAATGCGTTTTTGGCGGGAAAACATGATTTTGCAGTTTTGGCGGGAAAACGCGATTTAGAATAAAAAATATCATTTTGTGGGAAAATATTATTGTTGGGCTGTCCATGGACTTGTCCAATTGGACATGGACATCTATGGACTTGGTCTTTTTTGGATTTGGTTTTTTTATGCCTATGGACAATGTTGTCCAATTGTCCAATTTGTCCAATTGAACATGACCAATTGGTTCTTGGGCACCCAAATTGACAGCTCTAAGTGATACCACCGACCCAGTGAAATCTTTTTACAAACGGAAAAGTTAAAGATGAAAGCATTTCCCTCCAATGATTGTTATTGACGATAATCGTTGTCAAATTCAAATTTTCTACTATATCATATATCGATTTAAATTATTTTTTCGACTTTATAACCAGTTGGTCTTTTTCCTTATGATTAAAGTGGGCCGATAGACCTATTTTATTTGAACGACTAAACTTTCAAACTACATATCCCAATCTTAAATTAGATCTAGAAAACAACTTGGATGTTTATTTATCCACACACACACACACACACAAAAAAAAACACTTGTAAGTACTTTTATACGTAAACAAACTTCTTACATTTTTCAACTGCTTTACTCAGAATCATACTATTGCTCTTGTAAAGTTTTTCGACACGGTTTGAACCACAGGTATACAAATAGGATCTTCGAAGACGTTTTTTGAGACTCGAGTTTTAATCACACGACTACGGTTTTACTATCTCGTATTTCTTACAAAAGTATAACCTCATATGCTGGTCATATGAATCTTTAAGTTTTGAGCGAAATTTCAACACAAGATTTGCGGCTCTGCACGTTTATGCAAATCTTAAAATTTATATAAAGAGAAAACCAATAAAAGTCTACAAAAAGTATCACACCAATCAACATCAACCTTAAATTTCTCCTTCATTATTTAGATCGACACCTAAACTTCGGCCTCTCTCTATCTCACTAAATTCCACTAATACAGAAACCTCTTTCAACTCTCAGTTTCAGAATCTGCAACCAACAAAAAAAAAAAAGGGTATTATAACTTCATATAAAATACAAAAGTTGATAAACAATTCTTTCTTTATTGGTTTTCTCGTGGCGATGGAGAATTCTTATGACTCAGCCAAGTGGTCTGATTCTACAACTCCATATATGGTCTCATGGTCATTACAATCTGAGCCCTCCGATTCTGATTGGAGCCGCTTTAATCTTGGCTTCTCTTCTTCCTCCTCCAGTAATTTTCCGGCCGATGATTGTGTCGGTGGGATTGAAAAAGCTGAGTCACTTTCAAGAAGTCACCGTCTGGCTGAGAAAAGACGCCGTGACAGGATTAATTCTCACCTCACCGCTCTCCGGAAACTTGTCCCTAATTCCGACAAGGTATGACTCTGATTCAGACAATTGTTGTTAGTCAATTTGAGTAAACTGATTTTGATCGGACAATCCAGTACAGTTTAGACAAAATCAGCTCTCACGCAAATCTTCCATTTGTGTTTGCAAAATTTTCATCGTTTGATTTGTAATGTGATAATGGATAACAGTCTCAAATAACAACAAAACCAAGATTGACATGTTTCGGTTTAGTCGAGTATTCAATTTGAGTTGACCGGTTTATCATCTGGTTGGGTTATGAGCAAATTTGAGTTAACCAGTTTTGACTTGACTCTACAGTTAGACAAAGCAGCTCTATTAGCAACAGTGATAGAACAAGTGAAGGAACTCAAACAAAAAGCAACCGAATCACCAATCTTCCAAGATCTACCAACAGAAGTAGATGAAGTAACTGTGCAGCCAGAAACTATCTCTGACTTCGAATCAAACACCAATACAATCATCTTCAAAGCTTCGTTTTGCTGCGAAGATCAACCCGAGGCAATCTCAGAGATCATTAGACTTCTCACAAAGCTTGAACTCGAAACAATCCAAGCAGAGATCATATGTGTTGGAGGAAGAATGAGAATCAATTTCATCCTAAAAGATAGCAACTGCAATGAGACTACAAACATGGCTGCATCAGCAAAAGCTTTGAAACAATCTCTTTGTGGAGCTTTAAACCGAATCACATCCTCTTCTTCGTCTACTTCTTCGGTTTGCAGAATCAGAAGCAAAAGACAGAGATGGTTCCTCTCTTCTCACTACTCACAATGAATAAATTTCACACTATATACATAGAACACAAACCCATTATTACTAAAGGTTTTGTCAGCAATTTGGTTTGGATTGTTCTTACTAAACCAAACAAGATTTGTATATTCCATGATTCGTATAACCTAAATCTGAATCATTCCATAAGATCTAAGCCAAATGAGAAGATTGATCTAAAATCTTAATCACTAAGAATAACATTATTGGTAGAAAAAAACTGAGTAGATAGATTAAGCTTTAACATTAATTGAGGATCCATACAATCCAACAAAAACGAAGCCAAGAAAACTTAAAAACTGAAACGAGTTCAGACAAAGTACTTAGGATTTAAGCGAAAAGACAGAAACAGGGAAGCAGATGAAATAGCGAAGTCTTCAAGAGGTGTCTACTTAGATCGCTGTCTCATCTTTCGTCTCTTCCTCTTCAGCCTCCTCATACGCTTCTTCTTCCACTGCGAAACCACGTTTATACAGAACTTAGCAGCAAATATACAAGACGTAGAAGATTAATAGACAAATGTATTGGTGAAGATTCGTAAGATGAATACCTTAGCTCTCATTGCGGAGAATCTGCTTTTCTCAGAATCCTAATCGACGATTTTACGGCGACGGTAACAAGAATGGGAAATGGTGCGTAACTGTGAATATATACCCTTGAAAACCCTAGCATAGAGGTATCTATGGGCCTTTTTCCAAGCCCATATTATTGTTTGGGCCTCTACGCTTATATATTCCGGCAAATTTGGAGAAAATAGTTATAAACTTTTTGGCCAATCAGCGTCATCCCTCATATATTTACTTTTCTTTTTTAAATAAGTGATGATCATGGTATGGAAAACGCCAGATAAAATTTGTTGACAAATCCTTCCCCACGAAATATCCACGAAGAAATATATCCAACGAGTGATATTCGAGTAAACAACAAATAAATGTTAAGAAAATACAAAAAATTGTATCTATTTTATTAAAGTTTATTCGTCCTTGTTTTCATGCATTACTATATATGCGTTCAATTTTGTTGCTTAATTAACCTCATTGTTAGTCGGGAAGAAAAAACATTATTTTTTTGTTGAATGTAAAAATATGTAAATTATTTAATTTAAATTTTTACTTAATAAATTTGTATGAAATGAAGAACACTTTAAGAAAGGGAAAAATGTCAAAATAACCCCGAACTTTCAAATTTACGCCATTTAAACCATGAACAATGAAAAAAGCCATTTAAACCATGAACTTCAAACCGGGGTCTCTAGCTCTGGTGGTAAAGGACCCTCTGCTGAGGTACCCGCCATCACGAGTTCGAGTCCCGGCCACTGCGGAATTCACATACGGGCTGCAGCGTCCAGGAGCCGACACGTGGAGTGTCATTTGGCTAGTCCGAGCAAACCGACTATGTCGGGGAGTGTCGGGAAACCTGGATTATCAAAAAAAAAAAAAAAACCATGAACTTATGTTGACTTTCTATTGAAATCATGAATTTTGTGTTGACTAAGCCGTTTTAAACATCCCGTTAAATCCACTAACTGAGCCATTAACAGACGTTAATTGGCGTTAATAACACTTTGTTAGTGTCCAAAACGACGTCGTATACCCAAAAAAACATTAAAAAAACCTGTCTTGAATCATGATTAATCTAATTAAACATAGAAAACATGATTAAACACAAAATAGCTAATTGATTTCATTAAACATAAAATTAAGTTCAAACAAAAAAACCTCTGATTAAATTAAGTTCAAACCAAAAATACCATAACAACAAAAGGTTGAATCCTACAAAGAGTAAAAGAACACTTCAAAAAGTAACAACCTAGTTAGAACACTCAAACCATGATGCAAATTTATGAACCTCTTGTTGTTCCTGACTTTGTGATTGTGCATGTGGTCCTTGTGATGCTTCATGTGCTCGTGATCCTTGTGATGTTCCATGTGCTTGTGATCTTTTGTGATCTTTGACCTTGCCTTTGTGATCCTTGACCTTGCCGTTGTCAGAATCACTACCAGCTTGATCTTCTATAGCAACCTCTGGGAAATCGTCTGCAATGTTGGAGTCAACAGCCCCTAAACCACCTTCGTTATCATCGTTATCATCATTATCTCCACCACCAACTGGATCACCAACAGCAACAAGAGCAAAGTCTTCATCTCCACCCTTTATTGCAAAGTCTTCATCATTATACACCATGCATTCATCTTCACTCTCCTCCGCTGGTTGAGCTCGACATGTATCTCCACCACCAATTCCAGCATCAGATTTCTCAACATGTAAGTCTTTGGAAGCTTCATTGTCTGAAGACTCTGAGCTATCTTCACCAATTCTTTTTGACACAGACTTTTTTATTAACATGGCTTGAAAATTTCGAGCTCCCTCTTCTTCTTCCCCTGCTCGAATTCATTCTTACCCAAGAGGCTTTTCTGACCAAATGAAATTACCAGCAGATGCAACTTATCTTCTCTTCTGTTTCGATCCTCCAAGCACATCCACCACCTAAAAACACGACAAATACAAAATTAAGAAACCAAAATTAAAAAGATTGGAGAAGAAGAAGAAGCACGTAAGAAGAAGAAAAACACATAAATCTGTCTCGATTGGAAAAGAAGAAAAACAAGCATCGTCTCCTTCTATTTCTCACTTTTGAAAAATCTAGTTATAGTGTTCCAAAAATCAACAACAACAGAACTGTATTTGCTCATTTGGTCTCGAATTTTTTGAACTAAGTTAGAGCTCAACTTTTGCTTTCGCCATAAAAGAAGAAGACAAAGCAGATGAAGATGATAAAGATTACTTACAAGAAGACGACGACTGAAGCGACGAAGGCGGCGGTTTTGTAGCACTAAGGCTCCGGTGGAGAGCTGAAGCGGCGAAGGCTCCGGTTTTGCGGCGCTAAGGCGGTTCAGCGGCGCTAAGGCTCCAGTGGAGAGAAGAATTGAATTGGGATTAGAAAATTAGGGATTTCGGTTTTAAGTTTTGGGGTTTGAGAGTTCAATTTCGATTTCAGTTTTGAGCGATTTAGAGAAATTAGGTCTTGGCTTGCGATTTGGGGATTTTAGGGGAAGATGATTACGACGTCGGTTGCAGTCACAGAGGAGAATAACGACAATTAACGTCTGTTAATCGCTCAGTTAGTGGATTTAACGGGATGGTTAAAAGGGCTTAGTCAACCGAAAGTTCATGGGCCAAACAGAAAGTCAATAGAAATTCATGGTTTATTTAGCTTAAATGAAAATTCATGGTTTAAATGGCGTAAATTTGAAAGTTCGGGGTTATTTTGACATTTTGCAGTCAAAAAAAAGCTAGGAGATGGACAAAAACATATCCAAACACTTTGAAGAATGAAATCAAACCATTGGAATCAGATGCCTGCGATTAGTTGTAATTAAGCTTGTAATCGCCAATAGGAAGCGTTGGTGTGAGAATACCTAGCTCGTAAAAACATCTTTTTTGATCAACTCTTTCTTTCAATTCAATCAAACAAACTATGTTATCGTGAAAATTCTTCTTTGATCAACTCCAATATGCATCCAGTGATAAACTCCTCTTGAAAACGTATTCTTCTCATAGTTTCTACATTGATTCCAATATAATTCAAACTTAGAGAGGAAGTGTAAATATTCTCAGAGATAAAAATACATATATAACCTCTGAAACTCAAAACAACCAAATCGAAATTATCATATCCTGTAAAGAACTCTGAAGGAAGTCTTTGACCCAATAAATTCCCAAACAACTTTCCACCATCTTCCCCTCTTCCACATATATACTTTATTGGAACCGTAATCTCTTTTACGAATTCCTTGAAAATAAAAAGTCTTCAAAAAAAATAATAAAATACCCTCTTATTTATCTCTATAGGTAAAAAAAATTCTCCAAAAATTTGCATGCAAAGCTCCTCATAGAATGTAATATCCTTGATTCCTCTCAACAATGAATCTCCAATGATCTTTACCGACCTTAGGGGTGCTAATCGTATATAATATGATCTTCCACAAAAACCAATCAATAGAATTCCCCTATGATAGGATCAATAAAATCCCAAATATTACCCCAGTGACTGTATTCTTCTTCTCCGCCAAAAGGCCAAATCGTTGAAGATCCATCTCCAACCATGTAACCCGGATCCAGACCCATAGAACAAACCGGATCAACCACCGGCGGTGGATGAGACATTGATAGACTCGAGCCTACCGAACCAGCTAGAGAGTTCAAATCCTCCATCGAATTGTTATTGTTATTATTATTATTACACCCACTTCCTCCTTGTTCCTGCCCTAACGCCACCTCGTGATGAAACGAAGTCGAATTGGTGACCGGAACATCAGTGAGCTCCACGTCACCGATCTTGTGATTGTTATCATTACTAGAGTGAAGATTCTGATACTGTTGGTGATGGAATTGTCCCACTTGCACCATCTGATTTTGTTGTTGTTGTTGGTGAGGGAAAAGACCATAACTAGGGCATAACATGGATGTCCCACCAGTAAGGAAGATGTTGTTGTTTAAAGGGAGACCGTAAGGACCAAAGGTGGCCCCTCCTCCGACGGTGGCGGCGGCTGGGCGAGGGAGGAGAGGTCTTAGGGTTTGAGTGGAGGAAGAGGAGGTTGAAGGAGAAGAAGCGGCGGAGACGGAGGAGGAAGAGGAAGAGACGGATGAAGGAGAAGAAGGAGTTAAGTTGAGCTGAGCACGTGACCCGTAGAGGTAAACCGCGGCTCGGTCGTAAGCACGTGCGGCGTCTTCAGCGGTGGCGAAAGTACCAAGCCACTTGCGAGTGCGCTTACGTGGCTCTCGGATCTCGGCGACCCATTTTCCCCAGCTTCTTTGTCGAACGCCTCGGTAACGGAACTTTGAGTTGTCGGGACCACCTTTACCTTTGCGTTTGCGTTGAGCGGAAGAGGTTGAGTCGGTGGTGGAATCCGATTGAGGATTATTATCATAGGCTAGGGTTTGGTTACTATCGTCCAAATGGTGGTGTTGTTGTTGGGAAGCTAAAGGGTCCATAGATGAAGAAGAGGAAGAAGTAGAGAGAGACAGAGAGAGATTAAAGAAATTGGAAAATAAAAATGGAGAGGACGAATCAAGAAGGAAGGGAGACTGAAGGGTGTTTGAATGTCATTGTTGTGAATGGTGGATTAGGGCGGTGCTTCTTCTTTTTATATATAACTCACACTCTCTTCACACTCACTTCTTTCATTTTCTTTATTCTTTTTTTTTACTTACCCATTTGTTTTCTACCAAGGAAAATTTTGTTGTTATTATTAAGTCAGATTTGTAAGTTTGTAACACATCGGAATGAGATGAAGAGACAAATAAAAATATTAATTGCAAACCTTTTCTTTTCGTAGGTAACTAGCAAATCATGAATGATATAATGATATGTTGAACTTTGATTCTGCTCGAGGTATGGCTTTGTAAGTGCGAGGAAATACTTGCGTGTTTGAAACCTTGGATCATAGGGATTTAACATATGCAAGCAATGAACAAAATCATATCGCTAGACAATAGGGTTTAATTAGGCGTAATCGTAGAGCTTGTAACATTAAGCAATGACCAATTCACTTTCGTGGTACTAATTATCTAATTTTAAAAATTTTGTTTGTAAATTAAGTAATCAACAAGTATTAACAAACAAATCTAATAATCTCATTAATCACTTTGACATCCATTTTGATTGGCTAGCGGGTAAAATTTCACTAAGATTTGAATCAAACATTTTATAAACACTTTTTGGACATGGAAAATCTAAAATATGATTAAGAAATTCAGGACTAATATAATCTAGCATTGATAACAGCTCTAGTGAAGAATCTAATCATTTTTAGCAATACTCAATTTTCATCATCATCTAATCACCAGTTATGCTTGATCCTAACCTAATTTCTAGTGATAAAGTTGACCGTAACTTCTATCTTCATGATTAGGGTCTTTAAACAAAATTACTTAGAAGGCAGTGTCAAATATTTATATCATGTTACAAAATTTTAATTTGATAGATTTTTCTATCCAAAATAATTAAAATAGAGTTGTTTGCTAGTTTGTAAATGACACCTCAAATATTTTTTATGTCTTAAAATAATACTAGTATCTTAAAAAAATTCAAGGTAAATGCTATACGCTAATTTTTTTCTCATTTTTACAATTTTGCCTAATGAACTAAGTCAGCAGTGTACATGCGTCGCTCAGCCATAATACAATTGAAGTTTTTTATGGTTTTTGAATTTTGACACCAATGGTATTAATTAAATTATTTGAAAAAAGAAATCTGTGAACATAGAGGTAAGGAAAAAAAACATCTGGTAGAACACCATTGTAAAAGTATATAGTAGTATCATTTTATTTGTTGAAATCTTGGAGAAGAAACAAAAATTGATTTGCGCACTCGGAGAGTGTTGCAGATGCATTGCCTGCTGCAGCCACTGGAGGGACAGAAATACAGATGCAGAGACAGTACAGTAGTAATTATTTTCCTGCATTATTTAACACAGACATAGAAATATGTGTTCATTTAGTCTACTTAACACCATTCTTGGAAGACGACTTGGCTTCGGTCAAATACTTCGTCCGATAAATGTTCTAGATGTTGGATACTACACCTTTAATCTCAACAAAAACTATGTCAATGGATAAATAATTATATATATTAAAAAGTGCAGTTGTATTTTAGATATTTATGTATACTTCGACTTTAAGAAATACTTAATTTCTCTAATAAAAATTGAACTCATCGTCTAACTCAACTGATGCAACAGGAAATCTTTTTTTAAAAAAATTCAAATAAAAAAAAGATTTTTGAAGCATATTTTTGAAAATAGAGAAAGGAGTCTATTTTGGGGTTGCCTAGAGAAAAGACTAATCTAGCATATAATTTTTTTTTTATGTTTGACCAAAAAATATAAAACAAAAGACCATTAATTTTTAGGCTTCTTCAAAAGAAAATAGAAGCCACTTAATGTAATAACTTACTGTGGGGGAAAAAAAGGTGTATCTATGAATGGTAACATATGAACATAACTTATAGAAAGATCATCAAAACAAGTTTACTTAGAAACTTTGCGTTGATTCTAATAAAGCTTACTTTTGTTGTTTGGCATCTACAAAACTATCAATTATTAAAAGAAGAGAAAAATGGGAATTATGCATGGGAGAGATGAGGTGGCGACAAAGGAAGCAAAGACAGCAAAAGAACCAAAGCTTTTTCTTGTGGTTTCTGAGATCTCAACCCAATTGCCTTGGAACTCCCACCTTTTTATGTCTCAGCAGAACCCAACTAGTTGATTCACTTTCTTACATTTATCCACTTTAATATATCAATATAGCTTTGATTATTCCTTTTTTTTTTTTTTTTTTTGGGCAAAANCTTTGATTATTCCAATCTCATAATTCACGTGAAATTTTGTAAAATTAACAATAGGTTGAACATTTGATAACATTAAAAAGATATTGTTGAACTTTTTTTTATCCCAACGATTACCAGATGCTTAAGTTAAAATGATGAGTGATGACCAGAGAGAAAAGAATTTCATTGCTTTTGCTACTACAGTTTTGCAACGGATCAAATATGATGTAAATATTATATTGTTTCGTAAGCTATTAAGTGTTAATTAATAGTCTGAATAGTTTCATATAGCAGATGAGCAAATGGTTGGTGCGGGAGAGGAACATTGTCAAGGAAGACGATAAAATGTTCACATGCACACAAACCGTGGGCTGCACTTTAAACAACAGCTAAGATTATGTGTGCGCCTATATGTATATATGCACGTATGTGTTTGGATAAGGACCTTTTATTCTTATTTAGTAGTAGTATATTTTTATCCCAATGTCCCCTATGAAGGACGACAACTCTTTATTTAGATAATTTCATAACATATAAAATCTGATGGCACTTAATACGACATAAATGCATGGAGCCTCTATCATTTGACAAAATTATTAACCAAATTACATAATTATTAATATGCGCATTTTAGTCGTTGGTGCAAGATTCTCTGTCTGACAACAGCACTTTCCTTTTTGGGAATTTCCATGATCACATCTTCGTATCGTTTCTTTTAGAAGTTATCAGTTTGTTTTTTCTTTCTTCTTAATAAAAATCAAATGTTCAAATGGTCAGATTTACTAGCATAAAATCACTGGACTATAATTCTGATCTTTAACAGTTAAGTTTTTACAAATGAAGATTGTTATGATGGCGACTCTCGTATACGAGTAGAAGATGTATAGATGTTGAGTTAAATCCTATACCGGAAAGAATAACGAACTTCTTTAGTTTGAGAATTCACACAAAATCATTGTTATTAAGATTCCGAATATTTCTAGTTTCTAACGAATAGTGAAGTGAATGTTCAGGGCTAATGCCCAGAGAAAAACGCTAGTGGGTCGAAACATGTAATACCGTTAAAGGCATTAAGAACTTTCAACCCACATCACTCATAAAACTTCCTCTCCTAGTATTCATTGGGCCTTCTGGGCCTGGTTTCTGGTCCATGTCTTTTTGTACGTCCATTTTGGGTGTCCGGTACTTCTAAAGGGAACATGATCATGATTTAGTTCACAGCACGAAACACCGTACGTTTTTCTGCAACGATGTACACTACATAAAATGAAATTCTCTGCTGATGAATTCACAAACTAAATAAAATCTAACCAAATACTTCTCTTCAAATTGCATGTCACCAGTATTTTTCTATGTTTTAGATCTATCTGCAAGTTGTAACATATTCAAAACCGTCGTAAAATAAGAGATATGTATTTACATTTAAATTAGATCGCTATTTAACTATTTTGTGTGGTGGAGCTTAATATATTAATATAATTTTAACATCTATTGGTTAGATATACGTTGGATATTAGGTAGTTCCATGCTGGCTATAAAACAAAATTGTCATTTAAAAGTCAATTATTAAAATATATATAAGTTATGCAGAGTTCATTCCCTTTGGTCGAGCTGACTTTTTAGGGCCAAATCTTTTTTTTTTTTTTTTTTTTTTTTTTTGAAAAAAGAAAAAANTGAAACAAGTAAATACCTTATCATTTTTTCATTTAGTCAACGATAAATACACATTATATGAGACATGAATCAGCTCATTTATATTTATGGTTGGAGCGTATCTCAATTAAAGATTTTATCAGATTATCTTTCTTTCTTTTTTGTCAACTTTTATCAGATTATCTTATTCAGGGTCAAAATTCCTTTTTTCTGGTAAAAGTGTCATTCCTTCAAGTAAGGTTAGTTATTAAATGTATATCATTCTATAATTAGCGTCGAGCAATATATAAGCTGCGACATGTCACTCTGACTTGCCGAGCCTCTAATTAAATACTTAACGCACGTCTACTTAACCGCAATTAAACATCTCTAACTAATCACAATTTAGTCAAACCATTTTCAATCCTTAATGGGGCGGTTCCGATTGTGATTCTCGTGGCCATTACGATTTAATATTATGAGAATCTTGAATAATGGGAAATTGTCCAAAGTAAATAGACTCGTATAAAGTTCTACTAAAAATATGTAAACAGACGTTGAATATGATTAATATATCGGGAAGGGATTCATTTTGTTGAAAATATCTGAGCAAATGTGAAGTATCAAATATGGTTAGTTTAATGAAATATCTATATTAAAATCAACTCTTTTGCTAGATTATACGATTATTCTGTGACAAGACTTATTATCAACATTATTCTCCATAATTTACAAACTCATCCAAAAAGGCAAAAAACTTACAAGACCATTAAAGAAACAACTAGAAGGGAAATCTCAAATTCTGAAATTCAGAATGATTAATGATCAGTTACTACATTATAAAATTTGGTGATACATTCAAATACGATTTGGGAGAACAAAGGGGTTTAACATAATAATAGCCAATCATGCCTGTTGTTTGCCGACACATACTATTGCATCAATCGCGCTTCTTGGGACCAATGCAACACCAAGACTATATCACGGATCTCAAAAGGAACCTTTTCCCTTTTTGATATACGATTGTAAAAATAATTGGCATGGGATCATGCAACATTTGAATTTCACCCTTAAGTTTAAATTTAAATTCTTAAACGACATTTTGGGCTTATTTACGATGCCCACAATTGTACTTTGTCAAGTTGTAGTTTAATTTTTAAAGTGTCTGTTTGGTTGGAAATTCAGTGAAACACTATACAACGTTTGGACATCGTTAGGTACTGTCATAGCGGCCGTCTAGATCTCGAATTTTAGAACAATGGTTTGAGAAAGATATAAAGTTTTTTTTTTTTTTTTCCTTCCAAATCATTCTTATTAATGAACTTGTACATAGTCAGAATACAATATATATAATTAGAAAACTAATTGTTTTCGATCGCTACTAAGATCCTCTTCTATAAAGATTTCGATAAGTTAGATAGTGGATTGCCATCTGCCAATAGGCATGCAATGAGTTGAAGAATAAAATAAAATAAATCTATAATCGTAGTGATTTACGTTGGATGATTAAACAAATTGGAAGGCGAGATTAGGAAGTAAAGTATATAAGAAAACCAAAAAAGGATTTAAATGAAATAAAATCAAAACTCATAGTTTTACCAAAAAAAAAAAGTCAAAACTCATATTATACAAGTCAACGGAGGGAGAGTTCATAGTTTATTTTAGAAACGTAAAAAGTAAAAAGGTAAGAAATTAGAATTTATCCTTGTCTAGTTTAAGCGTTAGGACTCATCACAAGATTCTCGTAGGTGTCAACGGCGCTTGACGGAACGGCGACCATTACTTTAACGGCGTCACTTCGTTCAGGAACCGGAAGCAACAAACAGTAACGGTCGCAACAAACCGATCCCACGTGAACCGGTTTACCCAAACCGAAATCAAGCTTTTCTAAACCGAGTCGTGACCACTGCGACAGTATCAAGACTCCAACCGAGTCAGGACTCGCTTTCGCCTTGCTCACAGCTTCCACCACCGATCTGACGTAATCGTCGCCGACTCGCTCCTTGGCTTGTTTCACGAGCATCGTCGCGTGGCTTAATCCTTTCTCCGTCAAGTCTTTCACTGTGGTTTGCGCGCATCCGACGACGAATGCGTTCCCGTAGAATCCACTGGGTAGACTCGGCTTGACTCGGTCTCTAATGTTGATACTGAATAGAAGCTTGAGGATCTGGTTCGACGGCAAGTTCAGTGATCTCGCCCAGCTCCGCCATACATGTGCAGAGAGAACCTCGAACGATGTGTGTTTCGAATTGGACTCGCCGAGTCGACTCGCGAGTTTCTTTAGCTCTGTAAGTTTCTGTCTCTCGAAAACGACTGAGGTCGGAACGAGTCGCTCGGCGTTGAATCGGTTGACGAATCCGCATAGATCGGGAACTCGGTTGAACTCGGGGTGGCTCAACGAGTCACGAATCGGAGAAGGACTAAGCAATTGACGATCCCAGAGATGTTTGCGTTTGAACTCGGTCTGATGACTCAGCGAGTCTTTAGATAACTCGGCGAACAAGGTGAGAAACTCGGCGCTTCCAATCCCATCGGAGACACAGTGGTTAACACCGACGGCTAAAGCAGCACCACCATCACGGAGCCAAGTGAGCTGCACGACGAGAGGTGGGGCTCCAGCGAGGACATCGATGACTTGGAGTGAAAGAAGCTTTCTCCAGCTAGTCACGTGCCGGGGAGGTTTCTGAAAGTCAAGGCACGTGAGGACGTCAGAGAAGGCTTCAAGAAACAGAGCACCTTGGCCACGGCAATTGACCTCGAGACCTCCGCCGCCGCCGCCGTCGCCGTCGTGTCTCTCGCGGACGCGGCCGGAAAAAGGGAAGTAAGGAACGAGAGCGCGAGAGAGAGCGGATTTGAGACGACCCGAAAGAGAGTAATCCGGGTCGGAAACGGGTGGGTAAACGAGGAGGTATTCGATGGTGAAACGGAGGAAAAGCTGAGAATCTAAGGCGGAGAGAGACAGAACAGAAGAAGGTGTTTGGTCGGAAGGAGTAATAACTGTGGCTTCTTTCACATGAACCAAAGATCCCATTGCTTTCTCTTATTATGATGCTCTGTTTTTCCTTCTCAGAAATAAACAAGGTGGGTCTCTGCTATGTCTATTATATATACATCTCTGCTATGTGTATTCAATATGTATATAATATATGCTTTTTTTTTAATTTTTTCTGTTACATAATGTATGTGCATGTATAGTCACGTAGATAGAGGTACAGAGACAGGTAGGGTAATTTTGTAATTTGGGTCTTCTCTTTGTTTTGTTTTTTTGACATGGTGCGTCTTGTGTGTTGTTGTATCGCGCAGATGTACTCTTCATTCTTGTGTGTACGTGTTATCTTATTCTCATTGATTTCGAATTTGAAAGCCATATTTCGATCCGTTGGTCCGAAAGCTTTAGTAGTTTTTTTTTTAATTTTTATAAAAAAACTCTAGTTTTACTAGTTCTTCGAATGTAGATTTTAGTTTTAGAGCATAGCAGATAATACTCCTCCATAAGCATAATTTAATCTTTGTCTTTTGAGAATTATATGCAATTTAGGTATGTTTTGAGTTTATCAAATCTATATGGAACGTTTATACCTTTTGATTTAGTATAGAATATGAAAAGAAAGATTAACAATTTTTTGGGATACTGGATAGATTTCGACAGCATTTGGTTGATCTTGGATATTTGGTCGATTTAGAGATACTTGGTACATTAAAATTGGAGGATGATCTTTAGTGGATATTTGCGCATATATCTGTCCGTTCGAATATGTACATCAACCCTCACAAATTTGATACAGTTTGTGTACACTGGGCATCTGATTATTCACAGGATCATCTACTAAGTAAATATATATGAACACATATACACTATCCACGTACCACATACACGAACATATATTATGTTGATGCAAATTCTTTCCGTCCATTGTCAATACAAACGCTTATTACTTTATAGTGACCATCTACAAAATTATCCAGAGAACTGAAGAAAAAAAATGTTTAAAAAGTAGCCAATTTTCTTTATTTAAGATTTCTTAAGTAAAAGTAGAAAATAGTTTATTTTGCAACTTTTTATTCTGAAAAGTCTTTGAAATTGATGTGTTACGGTGTGAAATGAAATATTAGAATTGATTGACAATTAAAGTAGGAAAACATATATTTTTGCATCTATGTTAACAACATGTGCAAATAACTCATCAACTTAATTATGTTTTTCGTAGTTTAATAAAAGATTTTCAGATACATATAAGAAATACATCCCGTTAACTAGGCCTGGGCGTTCGGATTTTCGGATCGGATCGGATC
>OVAQ01001772.1:0-10169 GCA_900406345.1 Erysimum cheiri
ACAAAATTCATTAAAAAATAAATTTATAAGAAATTTTTTTTGTAGAAAAATGTTTAAGGTCCAAATTTTTTTTTTGACCTGGCCCCTAAGAATTTTGAGCCGGAAAAGGGCCTTTTCCGAGGGATGGTCAAGCTCAAGGAGCCTCGTCTTGTGTTTTACTTTTATCTCAGGTTTTTCAGAGACTCGCGTTTGATCTGATGCTGTCACTCTGATATTGTCTTACGCTCTCTCACAGCTTCTGACAACATTAATCCCGATGGTAAAGAAACAAAAGATGGAACATTAGCAGTACCATCGTTTATATTTCAAAACTCTGTTGAATTTTTTCCATTCATTTTGTCATGGAGTCTGTTATTAATTTCAGATTCCATTACTCAGCAAATAAACTCAACCATTTGCAAGACTACTTCGTTCTCGTATCTAACACTTAGCAAAGATGATTCTGATTACATCATTCCTTATCGTATATACGCACTAGTAGAAGTAAGAGTTACATATGAATGGATAAATGTTGAGGAGCCCCTCCAAAATCAAATTTTAGAGAAACAAGGAGCGGAGTGCAAAAGAAAAAAAACACAATTAAAGAGAGTAAAGTTACCATTTGACTGCTCCGGTTTTCCAAGAGAATACAGATACAAATAGCATTCATCTCATACAGCTCTCCAGTTATACTCAAAACTCAGAGCTGCAAGACACGAATGGGTGACATTTTAACTATGATCTGATCTCTGCTTCTCCCATGAACTGATCCAATACAAGAGACTCTCAATCACCGTGACGAGTCATTATGCTCACTCAGAAGTTTCCGCAACTGAATGTTTGGAACCAACATCTTCATCTTCTGCAGGTCGGGAACTAGAATTGTCACCTTCTCTCTCAGGACTTTGCTTCATCGAATCAATGTCTTTGGCATCTGCTTCTCCTTGCACCTTGGGATCATGTTCTTCATGCATTGTGCCATATTCTTCTTGTTTGACATCTGACAGCTTATCGACATCTTCCCCTTCACCCTGTAGAGCTCGGATCAAATCATCAACACTGCTATCAGTTTCCCTTTTCATTTGAACATCTGAAGACGGAGTTGTATGATCCTCAGATTCTTTAGACATATCAAAACCGGACGATGCTTGCAAGGGTGAACTGGATGGAGCTAATGATGTTGCATCACCCAATCCTTTAGAAAGGCACACATACTTGAAAACGAGCTGTTTATAATTATTTAACAAGCCTTCAACATCTCCTATCCTCAAATCACCAGCACTGGCAAACATGTAAGGATATTCTTGAAAGATTTTGCTTGCCTCGGAATCCTTCAGAAGCGTTGCAGCACCCTTATTTTCCAAATCCGAAATGGATTCAACTTTCTTCATTGGTACTTCACTGTTCTGATTCAGTATTTCATTGGTCCCAGAAAGACTATCAGACGATTTTGATTGGAAAATACTGTTTTCCGTCTTGGGATTCGGCATTTGGATTTTCTGAGGAGCGGACTCATCACGAGGGGGTGGTGCAGTGCCCTGACCAGTTTGATAAGACTGGCTGCCCAGACCAGAAATTCGTGCCCGTGCAGATTCCATGTTCTTTTCAAACTCAGCTTCATCCATTGAAAGGGATTTTGCATCAATATTTGAGATGAAAGACTCTGCAGAGAGTATGTTTGTGAAGAAGTACGAAGCTTCACCAACAAGTTTAGATTCACGCCTATATCTTTGTATATACAACAAGTTTGAGTGAAGTTGTGGGGGGTTAGCCTGCGGAAAGAAAGTACAGAATGAGCACTAGTCGATGTAGTTGTACGATCCAAAGATAAACATGCACAACAAAAATATGACATCACAAACCAGCAAGAATAAAGTTTTCAATCATTCAAATACTTTTGTCCATACCTTTATTGTAACATATATCAAAACAGGAAGAAATTCGTCCGCTCCAGGTGCATTCCCATTTGAAGAAATGGAAGCATTTAGCAGTAAGTTATTTATCACTTTGCAACAATTAAGGATACACACAAGCTTATCACGAGGAGCTTTGTACATGTTTATCTTCTGGAGCTCTTTTTGAGCTAGCTGCCGGAAGGAGAGGAAATTTGACAAGTAAGAACATTAACAAAAAGAGGAAACACAATTGTGAGCTAGATTTGCTTACCAGCCATGATGTTTCATTTTGAAAAGTTGGTTGTATATCCAAATTCTCAGGAGAAATAAATTGTTGAACTAGTGACATCTTCTGGAAGAGTTTCTCATCAGCTATAACATCCTCAGTGTTTGAAGCAAAAACCCGGGTAAATAGCTTTGTCATGACATACTTCTCTAGGCCCTGTGTATACAAAGGAGCAATGATTATGGCACGAAGATGCAAACAATTCGTACAGAAAGAAAAGAATACTGATACTCACATCTCCTGCACTGTCCAATTCCTCCTCAGAACAACCTGACCAAAGTGGATGAGCCCTGAAAGCAACCTCCATCTTGGAAAAGAACTCCTGAACAGTAGCACAATCTTTTTCCGGGTCTGGCGCATTGTTCGAGAACGACACAATGAAACTGAAACATAGAACTAGCAGAACTCAAAATCTATAGACGAAATGTAAACCACAAAACACCCTAATCCCACGCATTATCCACGATGTATCTATGCTCGATAAATAAACCATTCCTATGGCCCCGTATGATAAGTTTGCAATAATTTTCTAATTGTGATAGCTTGATAACATTATACAATTGCCTTCCCCAGTAACAGCAATTGAAGAAGAGACCGGAAAATCATAAACTGCCAGTGAATAAGATCTAAGCTTTAGATGTTGCTATCACAAGAAATATGTATCAATTTTCTAGCAAATCAGCTAAACTTTAGAACAAATCATCAAACATAGTTATTCATCCAGAAAATTTAGAAATCTCAAATCAGTAAAAATCTTTCTCTCATAGTATCATCAAGTGAAAATAGACCTAAAAACACAAAACACTTAGCTCATCTACTTAAGCTAAGGAGGAAATCGAGCACAGAAACACACATTGATCCGGATCTGCAGCAAAGAAAGGGAGAGGAGGGGACCTTTTAATGGATTTGACGAAATCCCCGGCGGAAGGTCTGCGCATCCGCTCCAGGAAATCATGTAGCCCCAAGAAGACGTCCGTGTTCTCCATCGGCGATCACCCGATTATCTCCGACGATTGACCAGTGACAACAGTTGAAAAGAGAAAGTTGAGTTCCGTATCGCTGACTACCACCAACGTTTCACGACGGTCCTTCTTTTGTTAAAGTGATGCATCCTCTGGTTCCGTTACAACCGGTTATTGGTCTTGGTTTAACTAAGTTCGTGAATCTGGTTCCGTGTCAACCGGTTTTTGGCTCGGTTTGCTTATGTACTAATCAGCACATTTCCGATTTTACCCTTTTTTGGTGTTTCGTGAACATTTTTCTGAACCTCCGGAAGCTTGCGTTTGCAAGTAGCAGGCATTACAAAATAAAAAAACATGAACCATTTCAACTGTCGACCAAAAGTCTTACAAGTAATGACAGTTGAGAGATTTGACTCGCAATCAAACCCTCAAAATCAATTACGAGGAAAAGCAAAACCAAACGGTCCAAACACTAAACCTAAATCGCTTCTCAAGTCATTAAACATTTACCACAAGTGAGTTTAAGTGTTCAAAAGAGCCCACAGAAACTCCAACGAAACATCAAAAGGGGTAGGTATTGAGTGAAGCACACCATGNCGACCAAAAGTCTTACAAGTAATGACAGTTGAGAGATTTGACTCGCAATCAAACCCTCAAAATCAATTACGAGGAAAAGCAAAACCAAACGGTCCAAACACTAAACCTAAATCGCTTCTCAAGTCATTAAACATTTACCACAAGTGAGTTTAAGTGTTCAAAAGAGCCCACAGAAACTCCAACGAAACATCAAAAGGGGTAGGTATTGAGTGAAGCACACCATGAGATAGTGCAATAATTTGACAGAAGCTCTGAACAGTACTTTCTCATCCAGACATTTCCCACTGAAAGCACAAATACCATCACAAAAATCTCAGGCAAGGTCTTTTAAATCAGATCAGCTACATTCNGACAGTTGAGAGATTTGACTCGCAATCAAACCCTCAAAATCAATTACGAGGAAAAGCAAAACCAAACGGTCCAAACACTAAACCTACATCGCTTCTCAAGTCATTAAACATTTACCACAAGTGAGTTTAAGTGTTCAAAAGAGCCCACAGAAACTCCAACGAAACATCAAAAGGGGTAGGTATTGAGTGAAGCACACCATGAGATAGTGCAATAATTTGACAGAAGCTCTGAACAATACTTTCTCATCCAGACATTTCCCACTGAAAGCACAAATACCATCACGAAAATCTCAGGCAAGGTCTTTTAAATCAGATCAGCTACATTCATTGGCATCTCATCAATCTGGGTACTGTAGTACTGCTCAATGTCTCGGAGGATCTTGATATCGTCGCTTTTAACAAAGTTGATCGCAACACCCTAAAACGGCAAACGTAAAGTTGGTTAAAAGATATCCATTTTGTATCTCCTAGCGCAGAAGTGTGTGTGCTATGTCAATGTTAAATAAACAACAAAGAAATTAGAATAAAGTACTTACCTTGCGCCCGAAACGACCAGACCGTCCAATACGATGGATATAGAGCTCACGGTTGTTAGGGAGATCATAATTAATGACAAGAGAAACCTATTAAAGAAAAATTCTCATGTCAATTCAACCTCTACCATAAGCTTATGGCACATAATCTGAGAACTTAATGTAAGAAGAGACTTACTTGTTGCACATCAATCCCACGTGCCCATACATCTGTCGTGATCAAAACACGGCTGTCACCTGACCGAAACTGATTCATGATCTCGTCTCTCTCCTTCTGAGGCATGTCCCCGTGCATTGATGAGACGGTGAAGTTGTTACTTCTCATCTTCTCACTTAGCCAATCCACCTATAACAGATGCAGAGATAGAGTTGAGCCAAAAGTTGAAAAGAAACCATATTTCAAAAACCCTTTACAAGAAACATTGAAAACAAAGTTTATAAAGCATCACGATGGCATATAACATCACAGGGTAAATTAAGAGGCAAATACAACCTACTAGAAATCTGTAGGTAGTACAGATTGTCAGTAATCTATAGCAGTGGAGTTGTGAACTGTTAACTCCATTTAGGAGTACACAACTACAAATACTCATAAAAGAGTATATATATTTCAAAGCCGTTTTCAAGATTCAGAATCAAGTTAAGATAGCAGTGCTAGAAGCTTAATGTTAATTATATGAGATACTGGATATTTCAAATGAAGTGCAGATACAGTTGCATAACTTAAGATGAGAACCAGGATTACCTTTCGTTTTGTATTACAGAAGATAACAGCTTGAGTGATAGTAAGTGTGTCATAAAGATCACAGAGTGTATCAAATTTCCACTCCTCCTTCTCAACAGCAACAAAAAATTGTTTAATTCCCTGAAAAGGTTTTACACAAAGGTTAGCCAGTGAAGTATAACAGTGTCACCTTACTGTAAAAAGAAACATCAACAAGCATACAGATGCAGATTATAAGACATACTTCAAGTGTCAGCTCATCACGCTTCACAAGTATCTTCACTGGCTCTGTCATAAACTTGGTTGTCATCTCCAAAATCTCGTGAGGAAGTGTGGCAGAAACCAAGCAAACCTATAAATACAGGAATTAGGTTATTAATATCATAGAATGCAATTTAGCCGTCATAATACAGTTAATAGCTACCAAATATTGCACACGGAACATTCAATCAGCACAACAGTGGGCTAAAAGGTCCTTTAACAGCTAAATATCCGAGCTATCCCACAGAGTTCAAGCAACCAATCCATAAAAAAAGAACACAAATGCAATAACAGCCAAAAAAACTAGGAGTTAGCCAACAAATAACATTGAGCAGTGAACCTGAAGATCCGGTGGAAGATATCTGTAAACATCATAGATTTGGTCCTTGAACCCTCTGCTCAGCATTTCATCTGATTCATCAAGAATCAGAAGTTTAATAGCTCTGGTGCGTAGACTTCTCCTCTTTATCATATCACAGACACGACCAGGTGTTCCAGACACAACATGAACACCATGCTCCAGCTTCCTGATGTCTTCTCCAACGCTCTTCCCACCAATGCATGCATGTGCCTGAATATTGGCATGTAATCCAATAGTTTGTATTGTCTTCTCTGTTTGTGAAGCCAGCTCTCTCGTTGGGGACAATATCAAGGCTTGAACCCTGCAGTCAGAAATACCAAATAGATGAGTAAACCTGTAAAAAAGATCTTGCAGCCTAAACCAAAGTATTACTCATTCACTCTAATCTAAAAAAACCAGAATAACTACCACAAAAATTCTCATAAAGGAATCCCATCGTACAACTTAACTTTCTAAAAGTCATAATTGAAAATCGATGAATCATTATAACCGACTATCTAATAATTTGTTCATAATTCTACAAAATTGCGAGAATCCGATTATCAACACGCATAAAACCACCAACCAGTTGCAAAAATTGATAAGAAACAAAACCTAATGATATAAATCAGAGCATAAGGGGATCGAGCAAAATAACAAACCAGCAAGTAAAGGTTCAAAATTGAAATAAAGGGTTTTCTCCAGCTAAAGGAACAGAAAACATACTCTCTAGACGAAGTATCAACAACTTGGCAGACGGAAAGAGCTATCATAGATGTCTTCCCCGTACCGGACTGAGCTTGAGCAATAACATCGCGTCCTTGAAGAATCGGCATAACCGCCCTCTGCTGAATCGCGGAAGGCTTCTCGAACCCATACTCGTAAACACCACGAAGTACATCTTCCTTAATGCCCATATCATTGAAACTGGTGATAGGCTCGATCCCTTCGGTCGTCTCGAAGACCAATTTGTCGTCATCCATTGGTCCACCTCCTCTCCTACCACCTCCACGGCTAGGATTCGCCACGTTCGCTGCCGCCATAAGTCTCCGTCTGGGATTTTTTCTCTCTCCTAGGGTTTTCAGATCGATTTTCCCCAAAAACTTCTCTCTCTAGTAGCTGTTCGAGATAAAGCGCGGCTCAAAAGTGGGTACGATTGTAAATCTTGACAACTTCTTAGGGCCTTTTTGTCTAAATATAGGAAAAATACCGACTCTTTATGTTTAATGAGCCGCGGAAAAAAAAAAAGTATGTTTAATGGGCCTATAGAGTTTGGCCCATATCCATATGAAGGCAATAGCAATTTTTTGTCAAAACGACAACACTGCATCACGAAGCTGAACTTGCGAACCCAGCCAGCTTCAGAAGAACCTACAGACTTTAGATCGGTCTTTCTCTCTCTCCCCTGTCGGGATTCTTTATCTGTCTCTCTCTCTCTCTCTTCTTCACCCTATCTCGTTCCTAATTCCATCTCCTCTTTGCTTCAAGCCTGATTGAATATTTTTTTCTTTGAGCTTGGGGAATGAATAGAATTGGTTTTGTCCATCTCTGTTGAAGGTTCGTGTTTTGTAATATTTATGGATGACAAAAGCTGAACATACCATCATTTCTCTATTGATGTCCATATCTTTTTGCGTTTTGTTACATGGGACAATCCATTACGCGGCAAAATCGTTCCTTTAATTTATGTCTGTTCTTGATTATTTAATTTTCTCAAGTGTGGTATTCGGATGTTATTCCTCAAGTTGAAAAAAATTATATAGAATCTATGTTTCTTTCTGAGTTAGTCTAGCATGTTTTGCATTGATCTTTATTTCGGATTTGATTTCTTTTAAATGGTGCAGTTACATTTTGCAATGCATATAGGTTAGTTAGTGCAGGAAATGGACCCTGCAAGTGATCTTAAATTACTGTTTTTTTTTTGTAGTTAAAATTGGATTTTGGGAGAAGGTCTTTGCGATGTATACGAGGGTAATAAAGAGGAACCAAAGATGGTTGCAGCAAGCCAAATACTTAGTTAGGCCAGCCATTCGTGACTATACGGTGTCCAGATCTTATGGATTCACTAATACATTAACAAGCCATTTAACCAATAGTGCAAATTTGACAAGAAAGTGTCTACTCGGTTCATTTTCTCTCCGCGGTGGTACTATTACCTCGGGAAATAGTTTAAGTATTTTGAAGAATAGCCAGTTGCGTAGTTTTAGTTCTGAAGGTGATGGAAAGAATGCTAGCGAGGATAAACATATCTCTTTGAACAAAGGGAATGGGGTTGATGATGGAAAAACCGGGAAAGAGAAAAGTAATGGCGGTGTTGGGCACTTGGATTCTCATGCTCAACTTGGAGAACAGGACCAAATAGAATGGCTTAATAATGAGAAGCTAGCCAGTGAATGCAAAAAGAAAGAGTCACCTTTCCTTAATAGACGAGAGAGATTCAAAAACGAGTTCTTACGGAGAGTCCAACCTTGGGAAAATATACAGCTTTCATGGGAGACCTTCCCTTACTATATCCAGTAATAATCTACAACATACCTTTTTTTTCTCTGCATTCGTGTTTCTCTCTCCATTTCTGCTTATGGATTCTGTTCATGCTTCTTTCACAGCGACCACACGAAAAATATTTTGGTGGAATGTGTTTCCTCGCATATAAGACAAAAGAATGCCACTTCAATATATGGTGCCCGTTTAGATTCTTCAAGTGGAAGAATATTGCTCCAGAGTGTTCCAGGTTTGTTATTGACTATAGAAAAGAAAAAAGCCGACCAGGATTTGATGTTGTTCTTCTGTTATCAAAGTATAATAATTATCGAGGAAAATATAAGATAACCAACAAGAAGTTTGATGTTTATTCAGGCACTGAGCTGTACCGAGAGAGGATGGTACGAGCACTTGCTCGAGATTTAAAAGTTCCCCTGTTGGTTCTTGACAGCAGCGTTCTTGCCCCTTACGTGAGATTCTTATGAGTGATTTGCCTATAACATGCCACCATTTTTCTTTCTATTTTTTTCGAGTGTTCATGTAATCTTTTTCGATTCTGGATCAGGATTTTGCTGATGACTACAATGAAGATTCTGAATCAGATGGTGAGAACGCAGAAGCGGAAGCAGATGAGAGCACGACAGAGTCTGAAGCTGAGGAAGAATCTGGTGCTCATAATGAGGAGGATTCTGAAGCAAAAACAGATGGAAGTGACAATGAGGAAGCTTGTCTCGAGGTTTCTGAGGAGGCTATCAAGAAAATCGTGCCAAAACTTGAGGAGTTCAAAAAGGTATGATTGCGTTATCTGAGATTCAGAAAATTTTAGTCTGTACTGATTGTTCTTTTCCTAATCTTATGTTTACCATGATATATTTTATTCACTTACTCTCACTCTCTTTCTGCAAAGCCTCTAGTTCCTCAACTTGTTTCTGTGCATCTACCTGCAGTTTCTCGTGTTTCTCGTGTCCCGTGGATCCTATCGTATAAGTTTTCTGATTCTTGATTTATTTTATCTGTACGAACACGTTATTGGAGTTTTACTATGCATGAGTCAGAAGGTTTTACCATGCCTGCCATTTGAATGCTGTTTCTTGGTTCTACATGATGACTCTTTGCATTGTTTCCTTCTTGAACTTCCAATTAAATTGAGTTTCAGAACTTGCTGAATATTTGCTCATCTGTTCTGACTTCTGAATTGTGGCAGTTAGTAGCAGAAGAACTACATGGTTCTGGTGAAACTTGCGAAGCGGCAGCTGTTGAGCATTCTGAAAAAGCCAGGCGACCGGCAAAGAAAGGTAACCATCAATATCAAGCCTCTAGAAGGCATCTTCATCACTATAAGTGCTAGGTAGACTTGAATGTATCGGTTTGCTTAATGAGTTTTATTCAGTAACTTTTTATCCTATCTAGTCATACTTTTCTTGGTGTTGTTTTTTTCTCTCTTAGCGATTCACTCTTTCCTCATTTATTTGTTAGTGTTAATTTCTCTTTGTGCTGTCAATTTTTCACTTTTTCCTCATTTCTATTTGTGTTTACATTGTTCGCAGGAGATCGAGTAAAATATGCTGGGCCTTCTAAGAAGGGTGATGCAAAGCACAGGTAATTTACTGATTCACTTGTGTGATAATTATTCCCTAACCGTGCTGTTAAGATTTAAATTGTTCAACACAGATTATTTGACTTTTATGACTGTGTCTCATATTATTTGACTTGCTCTCTACTTGCTCGCCTATTCATAGTAGTAGTATTGTTCTCTCAACT
>OVAQ01001773.1:419-15893 GCA_900406345.1 Erysimum cheiri
TAATGTTTTGGTACAGAAAGACCCAAACACATACGTTATTTTCGTATAGTATTACATTTTGTATTAAGCCATTAAAGGTAAGAAGAATAAGAAAAGACAAAATTTGTAGGGGTATTTTCGTAAAACTGGGTTGTTCTCGAGTCTCCCGCTCCGCTCAGGTGAAAGCGCCTCTTCCACTTTCTCTCCCTTCTTTATGCGTTTTCTTCGGAAACCCTAAAACTGTGGAAACAAGAAGGCTCACTCTTCAAAATCGAAGCTATCGTATCTCTTCTGGACTACTTTTCTTCGATTTCTTCGGAGAAATTCAGCTAAATCGTAAGTTTGCTTCTCCTTTATCTGGCTATGGTCGTTAGATTTTGGGGGTTTTAAGTATTTTTTTTCTAGGATTTTCAAATCTCAATTCATTAGCTGGGCTAAGAAGTGGTGTTACGTTTTATCTGGAATCCTTCTTCTCTTTTGTTTCTGCAATTATATTGGATTTTAGCTCAAGTGAAAATGATATATTTGGGTTCCTCCTGTTTCTTGTGGAATTGGTCTCAAATTTGTTAAATTCAATGTTGATTTAGTTTATTTTTTATGCTTGGTTCATTGAATTTTATGGGAATCATACATACTTAAAAGGAAACTGTTGTTTCTCACAGGGGTATTGTGAGGAAAGAGTGTTGAGANCTTGGTTCATTGAATTTTATGGGAATCATACATACTTAAAAGGAAAATGTTGTTTCTCACAGGGGTATTGTGAGGAAAGAGTGTTGAGAATTTTATTTATATATTTATGGAGGAAGAAGTTGTGATGGCTGAGGATGGGAGTTTAGAGTTTCATGATGACAGTTTATCACCAGTTCAGATTAATGGTGTTTCTAAAGAGAATGAGAATCCAGATGTTGATTTTCTTGAGGAGTTTGATTCTTACTGGGACGATGTAAATGATCGGTTGGCTATCTCGCGAGTTGTGAGTGATTCGATTCTACGGGGAATGGTTACTGCTATTGAGTCCGAGGCTACTGAGAAGATAGCTCAGAAAGACCTTGAGTTGTCAAGGATTAAAGAGGCATTGCTTCTGTACCATGTGGGTTCCGAAGGAAATGAGGTCTCTCATGATAAGGCTTGTTTGGACACTCCAGATGGAATTACTCAAGAATCTTTAAGCAGTCTTAAAAAAAAAGCGAGAAAGCAGTTGATGATGCTCGTCGAAGAACTCACAAATTTGAGAGAGTATATTCACTTCAACGGATCAGGTGCCACCGTGGATGTTACGTCGGGTTTAGACAGCAGTCCGCTTGAGACCAGATCCAAAACTGTCGATAAAATGCTTGATTCCTTGAAGAGCATTCTAGAGACTGTGGTGAAGAAGAAGAATGATATGGAACTCCCCTCCTCCTGGCAGCATGAGCATGATATTCAAAAAGAAATTGAGTCTGCAGTCGTGACTAGTTTTGTTCGGAGTCTCAAGGATGAGTATGAACAGAGACTGTTGGACCAGAAAGCTGAATTTGGCGGTAATAGAAGTCTGATACTTGGAAATATCAAAGAGATTACTGGTCTGCGCCAGGAATTAGAGGCGATTCGTAAATCGTTTTTGGATCATGAAAATGGGGACATCGAGGCAGGGGAGGAAGGGGACCGGAAAAGAGTGGAGCAATTGCACCGCAAAATGTCGGGAAGCCTTAATTCAGTTTCTTCAGTTTGGGAAAATGGTAAGCATGAAGAGAGTTCTATTGGCTTAATGCCCGAGACTAATGAGGCTTTAAAACATATGTCACATGATGAATTGATCAATCATTTCAAGACCGAGATGAATAAAATGAAAAGAGACCATGATTATAAAATACAAGACATGACAGAGCAATGTTTTACCTTTAAGCGCAAGTATTTGAATTTAAAGGAAAGGGGATCTTTTTCTTTTGTGGGGAAGGATAAGGAGCTAGAGGCACTGAGAAAGAAGATCCCATTTGTCATCACTAAATTGGATAAGATTTTGGTGGAAGATGAAAAGTTGGTGTCTGAAGGCAAGAATGATGCTGATTTTAAGCGCCAACTGGATTCTCATCTTCTGGAAAATCATCAACTGAAAAATTCACTTTCAGACGCTGCTGAGAAGTTGTCACAGCTTTCTCAGGCTGAGGCAGATCACCAAAAGCTGATTCGAAAACTCGCATCAGATGTTGAGGATTCTCATGTTGCAGCTTCTATCTATGAAGATGTTTATGGGTGTTTTGTGACGGAGTTTGTTGACCAGATAAAATGTGCAAAACAGGAGACAGATTTAGAGCATAGTGTGTTGAAAGAAGCATATGAGTTGATATTGGAAGATCTTGCAAGTAGGGACTCCCGTGAAAGCAAAGACGAGTTTGAAGACTCTTGTGCCGAGTCTTTCATGATGGAAGAGTGTTGTTCAGTCATATTCAAAGAAGCCTTGAAGGAAGCTCATAAGAAAATCGTAGAGTTGAACATGCATGTAACAGAAAAAGAAGGAACTCTAAGATCAGAGATGGTTGACAAGGAAAGACTGAAAGAGGAGATTCATAGGCTGGAGTGTCTCGTCAAGGAGAAAGAGAATTTTGTCCAAATAGCTGAGAATAACTTGGCTAAAGAGAGAAAGAAACTTGAGGTAGTCTCTCAACAGATTAACGATCTGCAATCTCAGATAGAACAGCAACAAACAGAAATTCGGGATAAAAAAGAAGCACTGAGAGTTGTTTCGGCACGCGAGTTAGAGAAAATAGAAGGTTATGAGACGAAGATATCCAATTTAAGAGAAGAGTTAGAATTAGCAAGAGAGAGTCTGAAGGAAATCAAAGATGAGAAAAGGAAAACCGAGGAGAAGTTATTAGCGACAAAAGCAGAGGAAGAGACACTTAAGAAGCAACTTGTGTCTTTGAACTTGGTAGTTCCTCCTAAATTGATAAAAGGGTTTGACATTCTAGAGGGTTTGATAGCAGAAAAGACGCAAAAAACAAATTCTAGGTACATACCCGTTATCTCTGTTTGCTTTCTTTACTTTTAGACATGGATATACAAGTACTTTATCCCTTTATTCAATATCTTGAAGATAATAATAGACTATGAGAACTTTCTTGGCTCTTAGGTTGAAAAACATGCAGAGTCAATTGAGTGATCTGTCACATCAAATCAATGAAGTCAAGAGGAAAGCATCAATGTACAAGCAACGGCTGGAGAAGAAGTGTTGTGACCTCCGGAAGGCTGAGGCTGAGGTGAGTCATGATTGCTCCTTTTTTCACAACGATCTATCAAATTCTTCTTTTATTGTCTATAAGCTGGTTACATACCCTTTTTAGTAGAAGAAAATACTGTTATTGGATTAAAAACATGATGTTTTATGTGGTTATTGAATCACAGGTTGATCTTCTTGGAGATGAGGTTGAAACACACTTGGATCTTCTTGAGAAAATATATATCGCTCTCGATCATTACTCTCCAATCCTAAAGCACTACCCTGGCGTAAGCTCTCTCTGTCTACACATATTTTCTATCTTTTCCCATTTTAGATTTATTTTTATGATCAGACTGTACTGATGACTTTGCAGATCATTGAGATCTTGAAGCTTGTCCGGAGAGAACTTAGCGGAGAATCAAAGAGACCATCAGATTGATA
The DNA here is from genome assembly GCA_900406345.1 of Erysimum cheiri. Classification (NCBI taxonomy): domain Eukaryota; kingdom Viridiplantae; phylum Streptophyta; class Magnoliopsida; order Brassicales; family Brassicaceae; genus Erysimum; species Erysimum cheiri. The sequence goes on from OVAQ01001773.1 coordinate 4,036, forward strand.
AGTCGGATCTCTTCCACACTAGTTTATTTTTGTTTCTTTCTGTACAGATCTCTCGGGCTTCCTTGATGTTGTTGATGTTTAGTTTTGTTCAATAGATAGGTTTTTGATAATGTACTGTCATCAGTTGAAAAATGTGATGTTCGATCACTGGATCTTTCAATCCTAGAATACAGTTGGATTAAATACGTGAGAAATAACATCTTATATTCAAACCTTATTGAACTTGCAAGAAGTGGAGTCTGATCTACCAAAGACAATGTTAAGTGATCCACCTCGTTATTGGTCAGATGAGAGAGAGGCATGAATCTGATCATCTGATTCCCTATAGACCAAAAGTAATTGATAAAATTAAGCAAGTTTGAAAATACTTGGACTTGAATTGGGGAACATCTCTCCATCTCTCCCTGAGAATGAATGCAGTTTCTTGATGCAGTTTCTATATACACGATACAAACGTGAATAGCAGCAGCGTAAAGACTAGGAAAATCTCCAAGTGGTGCCACAACTTTTTTTTGGTCTTGTTTGGTTATGTTTTGATTTAACAAACGTAAACCAAATTGGTCGCCCCATGCCAAAGTTTGCTAGACTCAGGTTGCAGCCGCAGACATGTGTTGGCATATTGATGGCGTGATTTGTGGAGCTGACGTGTCGATGTCAGCATCATAGCACCGCTCCAACAAGATTGCGATACTAACTATTTAAAGCTTTAACGTTTCTTGATCCTTCTTTCTTCATTCTATCTAAGACAGAACCAAAAACAGTCATATCCAGCAATATAATGAAGAAGACCATCAAGGTTATTACTTTTGCCTTTTTTAGATTCAATGTCTCGTGACTTTCGTGTCGTTCAAACAAACTTAGTTTATGAGGGTTAGTTCTTAATTCAGTTCTTGATACCTACTTGCAGAACTCAATCCACAGTCCCGAGGAAATACTTGTCCATGCAGTCAAGGTAATCCATGATTGATTTGCACCACGAAATTATGGTATTAGTGAAGTTCTATTACGTAATAAATTATGGTATAACTCTCTTCTTTACCCAGAAGCGAAGATCGGCTAGTGGAGATGTCAAGAATGCTGTGAAACTCAAGGTACCATATCACTTCATCTTTTGTGATCTATCTATCTAGCTACCTATGATGTTGGACTTGATGAAAGTTGAATAGAACCAGGACGAAGAGGATCACTTACGTGTCGAAGAAGAAACACCTCATGATGACGATGATGTTGTTGTTGTTGATGTTGATGTTGATGAGGATGATGAATATGAGGAGGAAGATGAAAGATATTGTAGACGTGAGTTTGATCATGGATACCATCTAGTAAAAGGAAAAATGGGTCATGGAATGGAAGACTACATTGTGGCTGATACCAAAACGGTCAAGGGCCACAATCTTGGGTTATACGCTATATTCGACGGCCACTCAGGCCGTGATGTTGCGGGATATCTGCAGAACCATCTATTTGATAACATCTTGAGTCAGGTTTTAAACCAAAAAATACTCATTCTCCACTTCAAAATTCCACAGAATTTAAAGACACTCCTTTGTTGTTTTCTTGAAGCCGGATTTTTGGAGAAACCCTAAGAAGGCCATCACGAGAGCGTATAAGTCTACGGACGACTACGTTGTTCAAAACGTGGTTGGTCCACGAGGTGGCTCCACTGCTGTGACGGCTATAGTAATTGATTGGAAGAAACTTGTGGTTGCGAACGTTGGAGATTCAAGAGCAATCTTGTGTCGTGAAAGAGATGTAGTCAAACAAATGACAGTTGATCACGAACCTGACAAGGAGAAAGACCTTGTCGAGAGCAAAGGCGGCTTCGTCTCGCAAACGCCAGGTCCCTTTTCTTCCCAACTCTTACTAAGAAAAAAAATAGAATCATTTTACATATTTTGGTCTTCCCACACAAAACCAATCATAATGATTAGGTAATGTTCCGAGAGTGGATGGACAACTAGCGATGACACGTGCGTTTGGAGACAGAAGCGTTAAAGAGCATATAAGTGTGAGACCGAACATAAAGATTGTCGAGATCCACGATGACACAAAGTTCTTGATCTTGGCTAGCGATGGCCTCTGGAAGGTTTTCTTTTATATATGAATGGACCATTATTATCAGAACAAAAAACCTTGAAGATTGGTCCACCCAAAGATTGGACTATAGTTTGATCAGCTTCTTTGTCAGGTGATGTCGAACGAAGAGGTTTGGGATCTAATCAAAGAGAGAGGGAATGCAAAAGAAGCTGCGAAAGCGCTAACTGATGAAGCTTTGGCTAGAGGAAGTAAAGATGATATCTCTTGTGTTGTTGTTTCTTTCCTTCCATCCATCGATTAAATTGACTTTTAAGCCTCTTGTCTTGTGTTTCAGTTTAAGCAGTTTTTGAAAAGAAAAACAAACTTTGTTTCATACATAAATAAGTTTTGAGTCGTCGAATCACTCTTACATATTGCTACAAAAATGCGTATATTGAAATCACAAGGATTCAGGACTAGTGGAAGGCCTGATTCTTGAAGGCATTCTTAAAAGTCTGTCTCTTTCCATCTTGTTCTTGAAGGAGTGCTTAGGCGTTATGGACATCTTGTTCAGGGCGTAATCAAGATCAGCCTCGTCCCCTTCGTCACTGTCCTCATCTCCGTTCACGATTACCTCAGCTTCATAATCATCATCTTCTTCATCATTGTCATAGCTCACCGTTGACCAGTAGATGTAATTCGGGGAGATAAAGCTTCAACATCAGCCAAAAAAATGCAAGAAAGAGTCAACAACCACCATTTTTCAATATATAAGTGTCTCCTGGACTACTAAATCTCAGTGCAATGGTTTACCTGTTGGAGATTTTCAACAAGCAAGGGTCAAAGGGGAAGAATGTATCAAGCCTCTCACACCCGCCAAAAGCACCGGAAAGCTCACACTCGAGGTCATCGAGAATTAAAGTGTCTGAGACGATGAACAGACCACCTGCTTTGGCTTGTCTTAGGAACTCTGCAACCACCGATGGAAGGCATACCTGTTCTCAAAACATAATTCACTTATTATGCATCTCATACTTTGAAACAGTTCCAAATAACACTTGAGCTTATGTAAAAGAAAAACATGGGACTAACCTTCAATGGGTTTAGTTTGTGCATTAAAATTGACTCCAATAGTGTAAGCTGGGACCGAAAGCGAGGAACATCCAGGATGGATCTCATCCGGAAGCAAAGAACATACATGATTGCCTGTGGTCACAGAGAAGAGTCAATTGCGGTTTAAACAATTGTAACCTCGTTTTCGAATATGAAACTTAAAAGGTCAGTCATGTGAAAAATATATTTTAGAGGATGCAATAGCAACGTGATGATGGTAAAATTTTGTGACTGGAGGAGCTTGGTCTTGAAAGTTATATACCTGGCATCTAGAGTAGAAAAGCTGATGTGCTTCAAGCCTAATATCATCATTGCAAGTTCCGCAGTAATCCACACACTCATCTACCAACCTAAATTTTTTAGACACAAAAGAATCGATGTTACAACAAACTGAAGCTTTAATCAGATCAAACGATTATGTTTAAGGTAACATTTTGTAGCAATCGCTTTTTAACCTTTTCAACATGCTAACCACAAAGGAAATAGGCAAAAACTTTCCGCGAGCCAAGAAGCTAGCTAGATAAGCCACCGCATTTATACTGTTGAGGTGGAGAAACAAAAGCACAACCAAGTTGTGATTAGAACAATAACATAACAGATCATGCAGAGAATAAGAACATTTTGAACATGAAGGACGGAGGGAAACTTACCTTATAGGTTGATGCTTGTTGCTGGAGATGTCCATCAGCTTACTTGCAAATTTCACACCACAATTTTTAGGATCCAGTGAGCAGGCATGGAACATCAGAAACTGCAGATGAGAGCAAAAGTGAGTCTAAAACGAGACATCTCATGGTGACCGTAATGATGTCCAGAATTATGCAAAACTGATAGTTATGTGGCCTACCTGGGTGAATTTTGATTTGTCGGTGTTCAGAATATAGTTCTCAAATGACTCGAAGAGGATTTCAAACACCTACGCCAAAATCATTAAAAAATATATATAGAACCGCTAAGAAGATTCATGAGTCCATCATTAAGGATAGTATAGATATGTCAGTGAGGTCCCATTTGGTGCCATACCTGATCCAAACGCTTAGCATCTTCACAGGATTCAAGATGCTCAAAAGCTATGACCATCAATTTGTCCAACAACTCAGAGACTATACTTCCATCTGATGTATCCTGATTTAGAGGTCGGACTGGAAGCTGCAATAGATAAGTAAAGTCCAAACTCTCTTAGTCCAGCAAAAAGAATGTTCCTTCACTAACTCCTTATCTAGCAACTTTTAATAGGTACCAAAAGAAAAAATAATAGTCAAAACAAACACTAAGCCTACCTCGTCATCTTCATCCATAGTGCCTTCAACCGTATCTTCAAGTTCCATATCAAACATGCCTCTACTGGAGTCATCTGGTTGCATATCATCGCTACCAATCTCTAACTGCAAGAATACACCAGCAAATCATTCGCTCACCAATACCATGTCACTTAATGGCCTCAATTGTATAAAACATATTCTGTCTACTTACATCCAAATCTCGCAGCCTCTCCATCACCATATTAAGAATCATGCTGCCAGCAACTTGTCCGATGGAGCTTTTCTCCAACTTTAATAAGTTCTCCACATATATCACTATCAACTGCAAGACGGATAAGATAGCTTATCGCCAGTATGAGCTTACACCTACATTGTTCAAAGTCCCCAAAAAGAAAGACTCACATGGTCCTTTTTGTGTATATTGGGCATTTTCAGGGAGAGTATTGGCGCTAATCTTGAGGGAGCAAGAGGAACCAAATCAGAGATTCTCAGAAGTGCTTTATGCACCCGATCAAGAACTTCTTTCTTCTTGATTATAACACGGGAGTGCGAAAGTTTATTTATTACCCAACGAGGTGGAAGGAAGTTGCTTATGAGCATATTCAGACAAGAGTCCAGATACTTTCCACTAGTGGCAGCCTGTGATGTCATGTCAAGAAAAGGCAAATCATAAATTGTCTAGCTCCTCATCTAGATTAAATAATAACAGGCGTAAGGGTAATTGTTGAGTTGTGTACCAGTGATATGACTAGGTTCACCAATGCATCCATGACATTAGGTTTGTGGTCCCACAATTGCATTCGAAAAAGCTAGACATAAAAATTAGGATGAAATCAAGGGTAAGAGGTGAGAGATCCGTCTTAAACTAGTTGAATTTGAAGCAACTGGAAACTTGTGCAATAGAAACTTACCGAAGAAAGAAGCTTTTGATGGTGTTTGATGTCTATACAAGCCACAGAGCTTGATAGAGCCTTCAAGACTGTCTGCCAAACAAAAGAAAATGAATAAACTTTAGCAAACAGGGAAAAAGAAAAAAGGAGAATTGATTGTCATACAAAGAACAAATCACACCTCAAGCTGCGCCACAGCATCGAGATCAGCAAATTCTTTGATGTCAATAACTCTAACAAGCTCATTGTAAAAGTCTAAGTCCCCCTGGCATTAGCAAAGGAATAATAAAACTAGTATCAAGAAGCATAACACAAAAAATAGCATCAACATATATATGCAAACACATGAGCAGAGGAAAGAAGCAAAACACTCACAGTTTGGACAGAAGTAAGGGCCTTTCTCACGGTTTGCACCACATCCGTGTCAGATAAATCAACGTTGTCCACATAGTCTGCTTCATATTGGCTCGATGGCTCGTTTAGAAGCTCTATTGCTCCCATCCTCTCTGGAATTTATGTAAACGGTGCTGCTACTTCAACTTAGCCAAAGTCCTGATGGAAAAGACAAGTATTGATAAATCCCTAAACTTCCAACATTAACTGAAGACCATAAACACTCAATTGAAATTCACAAGCAACAAAATCCGGAAAAGTTCTAATTCCAAAATGAAGTATTGAAGCTATGTGGTGGGGTTAGAATCTATCTAATCAACAGCGAACATATGGAAAAGAAAGAGCTGAAACAATCGATATAACCAAAAAGATTACAGGAATAATTGAAATTTTAGCTTTGCTTTACCTAGCTCAGGCCTCACTCCGCGAAACCTTTGTCACTGTCCGTTCTAGTAAACCAGCCTTTCGTCTACCAACTCCTTCACTCTCCGGTTGTTCAGGTGCTGACCGGAGATTTTTTCTTCTTGAAGATGAAGAAAAAGACAAAGGAGCGAGACTCTGATGAAAGAAAGACGGCGACAATCCTATAATATTTGGAGACGTTAGGGTTCCCTCTAATTTCTTTAATCCGACGGTCCCAATCTGCTCTCTTCCCTATTTCATTATTCCACTTTATTATTTTTTAATTATTCACAAGTAACAGATCGTTGAAAAAATCCACAAGGCACAAGACATCGTTAAGGGAAAAGAAAACTAGCTGCAGATGAAGAGGTTTTCTTTGTAAGCAAATGAACCAAGACTTTAGTTAAATTAGCTACATTGATTACTCAAACAACCATGTACTACTATAACCTAAACCAAACCAGATATATAAAACCGAAACGAGAAAAGATACCTCATCTTCTGTTTACACAACACTCTTTCACAAATTAGTTTTTCATTACAATTTACACCCAAAACAATACCGTAAAACAACAGACAAAGAGCAATCAAAGCCAGCGAGATACGAAAAATAAACAACATTCTTTTGGTACAAACTCGATTAAAGATCTAAGCAACAAGCTCTTCATCATCCTCTTCTTCATCATACTCCTCATCAGCTGTAGCATCCTGGTATTGCTGATACTCAGCCACAAGGTCGTTCATGTTGCTCTCTGCTTCGGTAAACTCCATCTCATCCATTCCTTCCCCTGTGTACCAATGCAAGAAAGCTTTTCTCCTGAACATCGCTGTGAACTGCTCGCTCACCCGCCTAAACATCTCTTGAATCGAAGTCGAGTTTCCAACAAAAGTGGATGCCATTGAGAGACCCTTTGGTGGAATGTCACAGACACTAGACTTGACATTGTTTGGGATCCATTCAACAAAGTATGATGAGTTTTTGTTCTGGACATTGATCATCTGTTCGTCTACTTCTTTCGTGCTCATTTTGCCACGGAACATAGCTGATGCAGTTAAGTAACGTCCGTGTCTTGGGTCAGCGGCACACATCATGTTCTTGGCGTCCCACATTTGCTGGGTCAGTTCAGGCACTGATAAGGAACGGTATTGCTGTGAGCCACGGGATGTGAGAGGGGCGAAACCGACCATGAAGAAATGAAGACGTGGGAACGGGATTAGGTTGACTGCAAGCTTGCGGAGGTCAGAGTTAAGCTGACCAGGGAAACGGAGACAACATGTGACACCGCTCATCGTGGCAGAGATCAAGTGGTTTAAATCTCCAACTGCAAATGACCATAACATAAACAATTTTCTTGTTACATGTAAGAAAGCCATGGTGGTCTCAGCATATAAAATATATGTTTTGATCTATATAAATAAGATGAGAAATTATTGTGATGTAAAATCAACTGTCAATCACTTTTTTGTGTGTTGTTTAATAGTGCTTACTGATAATATTTAAAACTCCTTCTATCTTACAAGAGACAAGGACAGGAGACCAACCCAACCAACACCCTAGCAAATCTAAACTAGATTACTTGAGTACATCAATTTTATCGAGTTATTACGTCTGACTCTAGACTCTGTTTTAAGATTTTCCTGCGGTTTCAAAACCTTGTCCAGATAATGATCAGCAATCTAATAATTAATCTACAAAAGGATCAACATTTGAAACATCATTCTTCTAAACGTAACTAAATGGAAGGGAAATAAAAATGACTTACAAGTTGGAGTGGCTAGCTTGAGGGTGCGGAAGCAGATATCGTAAAGAGCTTCATTGTCCAAAACCATACATTCGTCAGCATTCTCAACAAGCTGGTGCACAGAGAGAGTAGCGTTGTATGGCTCCACAACTGTGTCAGAGACCTTAGGAGATGGGAAAACTGAAAACGTGAGCATCATACGATCTGGATACTCTTCCCTTATCTTGGAGATGAGAAGGGTTCCCATGCCAGAACCAGTTCCTCCACCCAATGAGTGACAAACTTGAAACCCTATTCAACAGATTACAGCCATCTTTAAAACCCTATCGCTCTTCAAAGATAAAAGCAATAGATCTGTATGTTTCTCATCCCCACTGCCATAAATCCTTAACATGATTCGTTCAAACGTTTCAATAGCAAGAACATCAAATTCACTACCGCTGACAATTCGAATAAACAAAAAGGCGATAAAGCGGAATTAAGGATCGAGGAAGAAACATGGAAATGGAGAGTGAGTGAGTCATTACCTTGTAAACAGTCGCAATTCTCAGCCTCCTTTCTAACAATGTCGAGAACGGAATCGATCAATTCAGCTCCCTCTGTGTAATGACCCTTGGCCCAGTTGTTTCCGGCGCCGGATTGGCCGAAGACGAAGTTATCTGGCCGGAAAATCTGTCCAAAGGGGCCAGATCTGATGGAATCCATGGTTCCCGGCTCCAGATCCATAAGAACGGCGCGTGGTACGTACCTTCCACCGCTTGCCTCGTTGTAATAGACATTGATTCGCTCAAGCTGCAGATCGGAATCGCCGTCGTACTTTCCCGTCGGATCAATGCCGTGCTCGTTGCAGATCACCTCCCAGAATTTGGCTCCGATTTGGTTGCCGCATTGACCACCCTGAATATGAAGGATTTCTCTCATTTTCCCGGCAAAATTTCAAACGGAAAAACTGATTTTCGCTCGCAAAAGAGAAAACGAGAGAAACTCCTACGCTTTGTTTCTCGAGCGTCGAGCCAATCGAGGAAAAAAAAAAAGAGTGTGTGCCAAAAAAAGACTTTGAAGGGTACCGATTAAATTGCGGATGGTCGCTACTTATTATATACGTAGCAAAATTAAAAGGCTAAATATTTAGGGATATTTTTGGAAAATTGATGGGTTCATTATTGGTTTTGTTTTGGAAAAAAAAAACAACTTTTTGGTTGCTCTGTCTTGGAATGAGCTGTAATGTAATAGTGACTGTTCTGTATAAAAGGATAAGATAGATTGATTACAAATTAATTTATTATTATTTAAATCAGTTGTTGTGTGATCTTGTCACACTTGAAACCACAACAAACTTAATTATTAAATATTTTCTTTTAATGATAGTCTTAACCATTTATAAAATTATACTTACAACCAATTGTAGTTGTAGCCTTGTAGGTGGATGAGATGGTTATAATTTGTTGGTGGAGTCACTTGCTGCCCTAAACTTCCAAAGCTGAAATTTTCTCTACGTGCCAATAAACGTTGTAACAAATTAAACAGTTTTCAAACTTCTCTCTACATGCCAATCCGTTGATTAGGATAGAGATAAGGTAATCAGTGCCGGCCCGGAGGGGAAGCGAGAGAAGCCAGGGCTTAGGGCCCACAATTTTTGGTTTATTTTCTTCAGTTAGTAGGGCCCATAAATAAATGCCCACCACAAAAAAGGGCCCATAAATAAATTATATATACAAAATATTATGTAACTAATTGTTTTATTTGGTTAATTATTTAATATTTTTTATTATTAAGGCCCCACTTTCTTTTATTTATTATTTTTTGATTATTTTTTAATTCAATAATATAAAATATAATATTATAATATTTAAAATTATAAAACATTTTTTTGTTTTTAACAAAAAAATTAGGGTTCAATTTAATTTTTGTTTGGGGCCTCCCAATTGTTTGGGCCGGCACTGAAGGTAATATAACCTAACGAGTTACAAAACACTTGGTTAAGGTTTATTTAACCTGTCAATAATTATGTACATGTTCTTATACTATCTACTCAACAATTACGTTCGTCTTTCAAAGAGAAAATATAGCACATGTCGTCTGTACATATACAGATATACTGTATATGAGAACTCATCGATTTGTTTGGATAAATGATTAAAAAAACAAAAGACAGCGTTGCTAGGCTTCTCCTTAACATCCCGTATAATTAGGATTCGACAGTTGGCCCGTGTGATTCGAACATGGACCAAACTTGCTATATTTTGCTTACTTTTAAAGGACTTTATTCGAACATGGACCAAACGTGCTATATTTTGCTTACTTTCAAAGGACTTTCATTTCTTATCTTCCATTTGCCTGTTTGCACTTTGCACAAAAAAAAAAAAAAAATCTTCCATTTGCCAACTCAAACCAAAAAATTTCACACATTAATGTGCTCACCAGTCACCAAAGAGATTACACCGTAGAAATTTGTATATTTTTCTATCCGGTGTATAACAAACATTATTATTAATATTTTTTACGTTATATAACATCCAAATTTTAGCCAAAATTAACCTTGCAACACTTAAAGTTTTACAGGTTTTGATAAATAAAATAAGTTTAATAGGAAAACCGTAAATGTGAATTTTTTTTTGTTTGACATCACTGCAAATGTGAATATTTTAAGTTTTTAACCACTAGATTAAAGACATTTTATTAATTCAAAGACACTTTCTCCACCATTTTTATTTCTGTCTTTCCATTTTTATGATTATATACCAATCCAGTTCCGTTGTCAAAGCTCTACCTTGAACAACATCAGAGTAATCAAAAGACATCACATCGGTGTTTAAATTTTCACGTATTTTATTATATTTTTCAAAAAAAATTTCACATGTTTTACTAACCAGCTAGTTGCCTTTTTCATGTCAAATGAGAGTAGCAAAGCCATTAAACCGATTAAACAAATTTGGTTAGTGTTTTTCTCTGTTGTATCTGGTAAATCATGGACTTTAAGCACTATAGAAATATTCTTGTTCCTCTATCAATCAAATATAATAATTATAATCGAAGACTTTAGATTTTTTTTTCTTCGCCCGTCGAAGACTTTAGATAGTGAATGATTTCTACGTCATAAGAGGCCGCATCAGAAATCCTTAAAAAAGCATAATCAATTAATCATTCCAAATACTACTTATTTTACTCAATACAAAAATCAAAAGTATGATTATTATCTAGCTGCCAATCTTCGAAATCAATATTTACTCAATAAGAGATCTTTATGCACAGATGATGATTAATCATAACTTTCTCATGGGTCTATGGAAAATGATTAAACTTAGTCAATAAAATCTTTTGACATTGTTTTTTTTTTTAATAAAAAGTAAATATTCATTTCACAATGAAAGTTTTAGTTATACAATTAAGGATAACTACTTGATGGTCTCATACCAAAAAAGAAATAAAAAACATGGAAGCATAAACATTCTTGAATCAAACTCTAAGCATATGTCAAAGAAGAAGATGAGATGATTGAAGATCTAAAAAATCCCTCAAGTGAAGCTAAGAAGAGAAACCAAGAACAAATGAACAAAGGGAAAAGGCGGACAGATAAGTATCGATGTGGTAGTCCTTTCAACGGCAATCCGAGTCGTGCAAGCAACTGCGGAATCACCGACCTTGATGAAGCAGGCAATGCTTTCTCACTCTACAAAGTCCCTCCTGGAGTTGGTAGCATGGAGCGTAGCAAAATCATATCCGCAACAAGCCATACTAGCACCACCAATTGCAAAAACTAACCACTGATAGCTTTGTCATTATCCGAATCTCTTCCCATGACAAACACTTACCCAATCTTTTGACATTGTTGTTTATTGGAGTATTGTAAATAATAGTTGGTTTGGTTAAGTTAATTAGCTGGTTAAGCTTGGTTTACTTGTATATATTGTAAATCACAATTGTACAGTTTGACAAAATGAGAATACACGAAACAAACTTTCTCATCACTCTCTATCTAAATCGCTAACATGGTATCAAAGCTTTCAAGCTCGAATTTCTTGTGATTTCGATCTGTTTTC
>OVAQ01001774.1:0-15886 GCA_900406345.1 Erysimum cheiri
GAACCGAGCCAACCGGGCGGTCCGGGCGAGGTATCAAAACACTGCACTAACTATAACAGTGTATTTACTTCGAGAATTCTCAGTCACTGATGATATTTGGGAGCAACAAACAATTCAAGATTCTTTTGATTCATCGAATCTATTACCAAGACCTGCTACTCAAGAATCAATTGATTATTTGCAAAGGGTAATCTTCACATCAGACCAAAGAAACATAGAAAACAATAACATAATATATGTTATTTGTCAAGAAGAATTTGATAATGAACATGTTATCTTAAAATTGTCATGCGGTCATGTGTATGATTTTGGATGTCTTGTTAGATGGTTTCAAACAAATCATAAGTGTCCATGTTGCGAGTTACCTTTTTTAGTTAATTAAATAATTAAATTAGAATAAATACATTGTATTTTAAATTATATTTTTGTAAAGACTTGTAGATGTTTTATTTGTTTTCTTTATATGTAATTTAATTCATTAAATAAAATTTGTTCTTCAAAATGTATAGTCTAACACAAAAATACTTAATAGATTAAGCAATCATATTAGAAATATTATAGATAGATTCAAAACTTATTAAAAATAAATTATATATAACTTAGCTTAAATTAAATTTTATAAAATGAGCTCCCGCGCGGCATCGCGCGGGTTCAATTNTAACTTAGCTTAAATTAAATTTTATAAAATGAGCTCCCGCGCGGCATCCGCGGGTTCAATTCCTAGTATTTATAAAGTTCTACTAAAATCTATAGAAATTAATAGAAANAATTAAAAACCAAGAAAACGTGAATTCGTTTGACCTAAACAAAGAAAAAAGAAAAGGTGAAATCATGAGAGAACTTGGTTTGGACGAGCCTATTTAAGCCCAATAAAGCTTAAATATTTAAGATTGGGCCTAAAAGCCTAATAACGTGGAAGACGCGTCATCATCTTCGCTTTTCGGCTATTCTCTCTTCAGAGGTCGACGAGGTTTAAGAAATTTTTTAGAATGTTGTAGTAGCTTCGCGAATGATCTCAGGTCTTTTATAAAACCAAACCAGCGATTAGCCGACTCTCCTACAAAGACGGAAAACAAAAAGTTTCAATTTTTGTGATTTATTTCTCTTTCTTTCATTCCAAGTTTTTTTCGGTGGAAGCGTTCTTAATGGCGAAAGACGGACCTAACTGGGACGGATTACTTAAATGGAGTCTCTCTCACGCCGACGGTACTCGACCCACTCGCCAGTTGAGGTACGAACTTCATTTTTAGTTTCTTAGGTTCTGTCTCCTCGTTTGTCTGATATTGGATTGGGATGCTTAGTGGGTAGTTATAGAAATTTGTGTGGCTGTGATTGAGCTTATGCTTTGAAGAGATGAATATCATGAGTGAACTCGAATCCGGGTCTGTGTAAAATAGGTTTCTTTTGTAGATATCTGGTCAACTGGTTAGCTGCAATTATCGAATTCTGCTGTTGTTTAGGTGAAGGCTGTATCATGTTTTGTGTTTATTGTGGATTATTTTGTTGATTGAGCTGTTTGATGGGACAGTGAGGAGGATCGAAAATGGTTTATGGAGGCTATGCAATCGCAGACTGTAGACGTAGTCAAGCGCATGAAGGAGATTACTTTAGTTATGCAAACACCTGAACAAGTTTTGGTGGATCATGGAGTAACACCTGAAGATATCCAAGGTGCTTTATTTGGCTAGTTCTTTATCTTATACCATTTTCTGGTGATACTTATTAAGTTTTGTTATTTTGGTAGATCTGCTGGATGAGTTGCAGGAGCACGTTGAATCAATAGATATGGCTAATGGTAAACTATCTCATACCTGGAACTTGTTTTCTTCCTGTTGTCGTTTAGCTCAATTTAAGTATTGCTTGTAACAGCTTGTTTACTATTGTGTAGATCTTCATTCAATTGGAGGCTTGGTTCCTCTTCTCGGTTTCCTTAAAAACTCTCATGCCAATATTCGGGCAAAAGCTGCTGATGTCGTAAGCACAATAGTTCAGAACAATCCTAGAAGCCAGGAACTAGTTATGGAAGCCAATGGTTTGGAGTCATTGCTCTCGAATTTCACTTCAGACACAGATATTCATGCTCGGACTCAGGCCCTTGGCGCAATATCATGTAAGACTGCTCCAATTTGTATTGTAAAGATTCAGATGATCAAAACCTTTTGTGATTTTCCTACTTTACTCGGTTTATGATATACTAAAGGCCTACCTTTTTCAATTTGGCATGTAGCTCTGATTCGCCATAACAAACCTGCAGTAACAGCTTTCAAGCTTGCCAATGGTTATGCTGGCCTAAGAGAAGCTTTGGCATCTGATAGTGTGAGATTTCAAAGGTGATCCACACAAATGCTCTTATTCCGTACAGCTTCTGCGGGATTTCAAACCTTGGAAGATTCTTAAATTGTTGCTTTTTTGTTTCTATTGAAATTCTGCAGGAAAGCCTTAAACTTGTTGCAATATCTACTGCAAGAGGATGATTCAGACTGCAGTATTGCCACTGGACTAGGATTTCCCCGAGTGATGATGCATCTTGCGGGTAGTGACGATGCTGAGACCAGAGAAGCCGCTCTTCGCGGATTGCTCGAGCTTGCAAGAGAGAAAAACGATGGAAGCGGAAGTAGCAGCATAGAGAAAAGCGATGAGAAACTGAGGCAGCTTCTAGAAGAACGGATAAAAGCAATCAGCTTGATGTCACAAGAAGATCTGGAAACTGTTAAAGAAGAGAGACAGCTTGTGGATTCATTGTGGGGCGTTTGCTACAATGAACCTTCTTCTCTGAGAGAGAAAGGGCTTCTTGTTCTTCCCGGGGAAGACGCCTTGCCTCCTGATGTTGCGAGCAAGCTCTTTGAGCCTCCTCTTAGAGCTTCTGCGGCAAATCGTAATGCCACTGAAAAGAAAGATGAACCTCTGAAACTACTTGGACCTGCACCATAGACGACAACTCTGAAGTCGAAGCTAGTCTTATACATTTCCTTGTTTTTGTAACTTTCCAAATTTTCAGAAAATATTTATAGATATCAGTGTCACTGATCAAGTGCTATGTTATTGCAATTTCTATCTTGATTATGTAAGATCTTTATGGTTGTTATTGTTGAGAACTTGAGATTAAGAATGTTCAGCTTCAATGTCAAGAGTTTTCTTTTTCGGTTTAGCAGCAGCCAAACAGATCTTAATTGAGCGGTTAAACTTGGTAACTTCTTGAAATTGACCTGAACTGAAGAACAAAAGCAGAGCCAAACTTCACAATTATTTTGCAGTTATTACCCTTAAAAAAAGGAGCCCACGAAATGTTGCCTGCCTAACTCTTATTAGGGACCCGAGTTCGATTCAAAGCAGTCACATATCGGAGAAAATCTGTCAACGCGTCTTTCAGCTTCTCCTTCTCCGCCGTCGTCGCCGTCACGGGCAAAACCGGTATGTTATATATATTTATGTAACTATGGTGAACGAACCAATATACCATTAAACCTTAATCCTATCCACTTCCTCGCACGATCTCGTAACAGTAGTTTCTTTCGCCATTAACAATCTGATCTCCCTCTTTATTGAACAGTAATAATTACTGGAAGCTGTTGTTTCGATCGATTCAAACTTCATCTCTGAGGTTTGGATCCATATTATTAGCTAAGTTGGGAGCTTATAGAGTAACGAAGCCATGGTGTGGTGTAACCATTGTGGGAAGAACGTTCCCGGAATACGCCCCTACGATGGTGCGTTGTAAGTGTTTTGATTACTCACTGATGTTTGGTCTTATCTTTTGCTTTTTAGGAGCTTATTTCGTGTTGGATTTGTGGTTTCCAAGCTTCAAATTATGAATCTCATATTGCAGGGCATGTAATTTATGTGGGAGAATATTGGAGAATTTCAATTTTTCTACTGAAGTTACATTCGTTAAGAATGCTGCTGGACAGGTATTCGCAGCTGGGCCTTATCTTTTTCAGTTAACTCTTTTGAAGCTCCGCTGCTTTAGTGCTAGATGTGTTTGTTGGGATGTTCTCAATGTCTAATGGTTTGCAGATGTAATTAATAGGATGTGAGATTAGAGAGATGTGAGAATTTATGTTGGAGAATCTCAGCTTTAAATGCTCTGTAGGGATTGTATGAGAAGTTGAGAACTTTTTTTTGGTTTATATTAGGTAAGTTTTGATCCTTGCCTCCACTAATATGAACTTTTCCATTCAGACGGAAACTTTGCTATGACCATATTATATGAAAGGTCAAAACTACCGGAGTTAAAAGAAATCAGTAGACTAGACATTGGATTTTATTTCAAGACTGCTGTCTCTTTAGTGATATCCAGAGAGTTACTTGAGAAGTATACCGCCTTGGTTACTTCGGAAAAATTTGGTCAAGCTTACACATTATTTCTTTATATGCAGAGCCAAGCGTCAGGTAACATAGTGAGGAGTGTTCAAAGTGGGATTTCAAGCTCACGTGAAAGGAGAATTAGAATAGGTATGCCTTTTTTTGTATATGTATTTCTGTTCACATTTGGGCTAAATAGTGCTACTGATATATCTTGTCTACAGCGTTCTCTTATGTTTGACCTAGCTATACAATTCCCTTTTATTGTATTTCAAATCTTCAGTTCAATAATTGCTTAGCTATACTCATTATTCTGTATTTCCCATCCTTAAATCTCCTGCAAAATTTGAGGCCATGTGACTGTTTCAAAAACATTGCATTGTTAGACTCTTTATGTTAATGCAATCTTGATGCTTATAGTTTGATCTGATAGACCTTCGGTTTCTTGGGCAGCTAGAGATGAGTTTATGAATTTGAGAGATGCCTTGGGAATTGGTGATGAGAGAGATGATGTGATTGACATGGCTGCTCGGTTCTTTACAGTATGTTTGGTTTACTTATTTTCTGATTATTAATTTGTAAGGACTTTTACCCCTTCTTTTAACTCAATTTATCTTCTGAAGATGGCAGTTGAGCAAAATTTCACTAAAGGCCGCAGAACCGAACTAGTACAGGCTTCCTGTCTATACTTGACTTGCAGGTTAGATTCCTAGTAATTGTCTTGTTGTCTCCTAATTTTTTTCCTCTTTAAAATATAATGTGGAATTATGCTACTGGTGATGTTTTATTCGCTTTATGTTAACCAAAAACTTTCTTAATCTGTAGGGAAAAGAATATTCCGTTTCTTCTTATTGATTTTTCAAGTTACCTTCGAGTTAGCGTGTAAGTTGAGTTGTTTTCATTTTCATACTGTTGTCTTCCCCTAATTACTTGTTAAGTCTACTTCAGCGACTTCTCTTCTCCAAGCAATGTAATGCAGGCTTTGCTGTTTTGGTTTCATCAAATCTTGTGCAGTTATGAGTTAGGGTCTGTGTACTTGCAACTCTGTGAATTGCTGTACATTGCAGAAAATCGGAATTATGAAAAGCTTGTTGATCCTTCAATTTTCATTCCTCGATTCTCAAACAGTAAGTATGTCATCTTTTGGCTACCATTCTTTTCTATATTTGGTTGATGCAGAACATCAGCCAAGAAACACTCAGTAATATCGAATTCTTGACTCAGCCTACTTGTTTCATCATACACTTGCAGGCTTATTGAAAGGAACAAATGATAAAGCTGTTGTGAGAACAGCTACAGACATTATAGCTAGTATGAAGAGAGATTGGATTCAGGTGTGACTTTGTTATGTTAGTGGATCGTTTCCTATGTCCCCCTTGTCTTAGAGTTAGTTATATATTATGCCTTGTTTAATAGTAGCCATCTATTGGCTTGCAGACCGGCCGGAAACCTAGTGGAATATGTGGGGCAGCACTTTACACAGCTGCTCTTTCCCATGGTATCAAGTGCTCTAAGTCAGATATTGTAAGATATGATTGGCTTATAAAGAATTACTGTTGTAAATGAGAGGAAATATGTTTTAGCCTTTTATTTCACTAATCTAGTTCTGATTTTGTGTGTTTTCTAAATATTTCAGGTAAACATTGTGCATATATGTGAAGCAACTCTAACCAAACGATTGATTGAGTTTGGAGACACGGAGTCTGGAAATTTAAATGTGAGGGCTAAGAGTGTCTAGCTGTAGAAATATTTGCTAACTGGTCATATCATCACACATGATTGATGTTGGGTTAAGTATGAGTATCTGGTGCCGCAGTCAATAGTAGTTATAATATTACATGTGGTGGTTGTTTTCATATGCAATAATGCAACACAAGCTCAATTTGTTTTTGCCTCATATCAGTTGAAGATGATGTTCGATTTTTGTATTGGTTGTTATACATATGTTGCTAGGTTGATGAGCTCACAGAAAGAGAGAGGGAAATGCATAAAAGATCTTTTATCACGAAACCGATGTCAAACAAAGAGGCGGTGCTCTGTATGCATCAGGATTGTAAACCTTTTGGTTATGGACTGTGTGAGGACTGTTACAAAGATGTAGGTCTCAAGTTTTATGCGTGCTTTCTCTTTTCATGTCTTCTGTTTATGTAGTTGGGAGTCCTTGACAAATGGATTCGAGAGTTAACAATCAAATGTTTTCTTTTGCAAATTTTTATGCAGTTCATAAAAATTTCTGGTGGACTTGTTGGTGGGTCGGATCCTCCTGCCTTTGCTCGCGCAGTGAAAGAGAGAATGAACAAAGCAGCTAGAGAAGAAAACGAGGGAGGAATTGGTAGCCTGAACCATGAACAACTATATGTAAGTTTCAGTGGTCTTTTATTTGAGGATTGCAGTTTGGTTTTTTTCTCCCAACCCAAAGCATCTGTATGGGAGCTTGTTCAATTTGGCTTGTAGGATCTTATACTAAAAATCTTTCTTCTGTCCAACTTTTAGCAGTCTGAGAGAGGACCAGACTATTGCAGTGGGAGCAAAAGCGAAAAACAGTGTTCTGGTGAGTGCAATTGTTGTCTATCAAATTAAAGTTCTTCGCTATGGTTTTGAGCACTTGACTTGAGAATCTTTTTGTGATGTGTCCCAGAGAAAGGTAAAAAAAATAAAGATGGTGCTGAAGAACACTCTGATACTTCGGATGAATCAGGCAACTTTTCTGACATCGACGATGATGAGGTCGGTAATTGTTTTACTATCTTGTGCTGCAGTAAATGCTACATCAAATGTACAACCTCGAATATGGAACATGAAATAGATAAAAATTCTCAACAGCCTGTTCCAGTCTTGTTTTCTTACTAGAGTTTCACTTGTTATATTTGATCATCGGTCATAGTAATTTACTGTTACCCAGGTAGATTGCTATATTAACAACGAGGAGGAAAAGCACTATAAGAAGATCGTATGGGAAGAAATGAACAAAGAGTACCTGGAGGTGATTTCAGAGGCTTCTGTCTTGTCTTGGGTTCCTTTTGATTTATCACATATGAGATTTTACAAAATTATATTGATTTGTAGGAGCAAGCAGCCAAAGAAGCAGCTCTGAAGGCGGCTAGTGAAGCTTTAAAAGCGAGCAACTCCAATTGCCCAGAAGATGCAAGAAAGCTTTTCGAAGCTTGTAAAGCTACTGCGACAAAATTGAGAAAGGTGACTCAATTTGAACTTTGCAATTATGTTCCTGGTTTTCATATTATGTCCATTAGTGACATATGATTTCTCAATCAAACTCTGCTTCTGTTCTCTCTCTTCATATAGGAAAAGCAGCAAAAACGAGCTGAGGAAGCAAAGAACGCGGCTCCCCCAGCCACAGCAGTGGAAGCTGTTCGTCGAACACTTGTTAAAAAGGTAAAAACCCAGGCCTGGAAGTACATAGTCATGATTCAATAACGTGGCTGTAAAAGACACTGTTTCCTGACTTTGGAGGAACTTTTGGAGTTTGTGCTTCTTCCTCTTTCCTGATTTGAGTCTTGACTCTTACAGAGACTTAGTGGGTTAATCAATTACGATGTTTTGGAAGAGCTCTTCGATACATCCGTAAGTTTTGAATTATCTTTTCTTGTTTCCTTAGTTCTCATCACCTTTAAAATTTTCTTCTCATTTCTTCGTTCAGCCAGCTGAAAAATCACCCAAGATGTCGAAAACAGAGACATGCATGGAGAAGAAGGAAGTGAAGAGCAATGAACATGAGAATGGTGAAAATGAAGATGAAGCTGAAGAGGATGAAGAAGGCTATGTAGAATCACACGACATGAAAACAGATTTTCAAAACGGCGAGAAATTCTATGAAGATGAAGAGGAAGTGGAAGAAGAGGATTGTTATGATTTCGGATTGTATTGATATATTGTTAAACGAAGTTTTTTTATTATTTGCACTAATATAGGAGAACCCCAACAAAATTATTGTTTGTACTTGTAGGATCTTTGATTGTTTGTTATCAATCTATCAGTAACAAATAAAAATATTTAAAACGAGAATCAAAAATCAAATTTTAAATATAATGTGTCGGTCATCTAGCAATGGTTTCACAGGTTTGTTTGTATTTAAGAACCATAAAGTTTGCTTTCATGATGTTATAAAAAAAAAAAAAAAAAAGTTTGCTTTCATTTTTTGGGCTTTAGGTTTTTTTAAGCCCAATAGATATTAGACTAATCTGAAACCAAATCCGACGGTCCAGATTCACCTTCAAATGGCATCGCATACAGATATAGTTTAATGGTCAACGGTTCATCTATAAGACCTAATTAGAGTGCCGTTTAAGGTTCAAACTTCTCTGAGGTTAACTCTCTGCCGTTAACGTCCGTTATTACCTTTAGCCTTCCTGACTTTCCACTTTCCAGAATAAAACAACGGCGTTAAATTGGTTTGTTTACTGAACCAGCCTAAACCAGAAATGCTCCTTTCATTTTCATCAAATTTGATTACACATTCAGCTGGTTTAGATTTGAGATCTTCTACTAATTAAGCATTTAAGCCTCCATCCAAACCAACTTAATTCTGAGCTAATGGAGAAATAACGGTTCGGTTTGGTTGACTTTTACATTGCAATAAATTTAGAGTTATTAAAATAAACCGGCCGGTTCAGAAAATAGGTTACTTAAGGTAAAAAGAACGGCAAGTAACGGTGTGACGTCAGCTGAAGAAGTATTCGTTATAATAGTGGGAGAGCTAATTTAACCCTTTTTTTTTATTGTTTCGATCAAAGTCTTCCTCTTTCTCTCTCTATCTCTCTCTGGTTCAACGGGCAAAGTATTTTTCGAATAAAGTTTTGGTTTTTTAACGTTCCTTTCGCCTTCTTCTTCTTCTTCCTCTGCTGCTGGTGAATTCGTGCATCTGTCTGTCTCGATGAGCTGCAGTTTGAATCCATCGGCTGCTTCTCCAGATGAGGTTAGTTTCATGTATCGAATCTGATTGTAAGGGTTTTGTTCTTGTGATCAGATTGTAGTGAAATTGAGTTCATGGTTGTTTGGCTCTGAATCGAAAACGAATTCCACTTTCTTGAAATAGGGCTCTTTTATTAAATTCTGTGATTAGAATTGTTCTAAACCCTAAATTTTGCTTGGATTGGTTGAGTTGTTTACTGAATTCCGGATTTGTGAGATCTGGGTTTTGTCTGCTTCGTGTTTTACAATGGTGGGTTTTTAGGGTTTCTTAACAAATTCTTGATTTTTATTTATTGAGATGGATCTTCAGGAAGAAACAGGTGAAGTGAAAATTGAGGATCAGTGTGTAGAAAATAAGCAATCAACACCTGCTTCTTGCTCTTCTGTATCTGAAGGCAGTGCCGGTAGTTCCCACAGGTCACCTACAATTGCAAGTCCCGCCACAGCATCACCAACTCATAGGAACCTCGGGTTTGTTCTTCTTCTTTCTCTGTATAGCTTTGTGAACTATCTATCATTATACATGAAGTATTATTTCCTCTGCAGCACTCATTTACGAATTTGAATCACAGAACTCCTTCTCAAACTGCTGTTTGTAATGTTTAGTTTCTATAGGAGATTGATGTTGATAATTTTTGGTATGTAGGAGGACGAGTGGCCCTATAAGGCGAGCGAAAGGCGGGTGGACTCCAGAAGAGGTTAGTATTGACTTGTGATTGCGTTGACAGATACAAATTGTGGATCAGTAGTTCGAAAATCAAGATGAGAGTTGTCTTACTTGATGCAGGATGAGACATTGAGAAAAGCAGTTGGCACGTTTAAAGGGAAAAACTGGAAGAAAATAGGTAAAACTCTTCTTTTTTTTTAATCTAATTCTAATTCTCTTTACAACAACTTCTTCCAGAGATTTGTGGTTGCCATTTTGGAGTTGGAGTCTTGTCTGGAGTTCTAAACATATTTCTAAATGCCTACTTGTTCGCAGTTCATACTATTTTATATGTAGTCTAATGAATTACTCTTGTAGATTAACTTGATCATCTGAGGCTGAGCACCTCGCAAAAAGACCTTTTTTTTACTTTTGTTTCCAACATTTTCAAAGCAGCTGGTTCAGTGAAGCACTTGGTATTGTTCTTCTTGTTTAAATTGGTGTACTTATTTTTGCAGCGGAATTTTTCCATGGTAGAAGTGAAGTTCAATGCCTGCACCGGTGGCAGAAAGTTCTAAATCCGGACCTTATCAAGGGACCTTGGACACAAGAGGTTCATTCTGTTTTTGATTTATTTAGTTTTTGGCTTTCATTATTATGTGAAATACGAAGGCTTAAATATTTCTTGTTTTGCAGGAGGATGAGAAAATTGTTGAACTTGTTGAAAAATACGGTCCGGCGAAATGGTCTGTTATCGCACAGTCTTTAACTGGTCGAATTGGGAAGCAATGTCGAGAAAGGTAATTAGTTCATATGAGCCAAGCATTTTTCATATAGTTATTTTGGAAGCTTTAATGTGTTTTGATATGTGTGCAGATGTGTAATGTGTTTTGATATGTATGCAGGTGGCACAACCATTTGAATCCTGGTATTAACAAGGATGCTTGGACCTCCGAGGAAGAAGTAGCTCTCATGAACGCTCATCGAATCCACGGAAACAAATGGGCTGAAATTGCTAAGGTCTTACCTGGAAGGTATATACTTTTCTTGGCATGCTTCATTGGAGTTAAAGACTATAGAAGACTTAGCTTCTGGGTTTAATGAAAGTTTTACTAAAAACTTGATGCAGGACTGATAATGCAATAAAGAACCACTGGAATAGTTCACTGAAAAAGAAGTCAGAATTCTACTTAGTTACTGGTAGATTACCACCACCAACAACAGCAAGGAACGGTGTTCCTGATAGTGTAACTAAACGTTCATCGTATTCCCAGAAAAGGAGTTTTGATTCAGTTACTCAAACCTCATCAGGAACTACAGATATAAAGAATCCCGATGAAGACGGAAATGGCCAATTAAACTCCTCTGTCCCGCGTGAAGAAATAGTAGCTGCTTCATGCATGACGGGTGTTAATGAGTATGCTCATTCTCCTCAGTTGCCTAACCCAGAGCCATTACTAGAGAATGGTTATCATCTTTACTACAAACCTCAAATAGAGTATTACATGGCGTCAGAAGCGGATAAGCAGCGTATGTATGGGTATGAATGTGGTTGCAGTCCAATCGCATCACCGGTTAGCTTCTTCACTCCACCACCGTGTAGGAATGAGTACAGTAAGGGTTTAGCTCCTAGAAGTCCTGAATCTTTCCTGAGAGAAGCTGCTAGAACGTTCCCAAACACACCTTCAATTTTCAGGAAAAGACGACGCAGGGTTGTTGTTCCGGATAACAACAATGCCGCAAAAACAGATGACGCTAGAGAGGTTGATCAAAAGGTGAATGATGGTAAGGATAGTTCAGAGAGCCCTGACTGTGAAGAGATTCAAAATAATGGATCAAATGCTTACAATCTATCTCCTCCGTACCGGATAAGATCCAAAAGGACAGCAGTTTTCAAATCAAGACAGCTTGAGTTTTTCTCTGCAGAGGAAGAGAAGGCTGATGATGAAACCAAATCATCTGAGAAAGATAAGTTGCTTGATGGAAACTCTTAACTCCCAGTCTAAAAAGAGAATTATTTACACGCTGAATGTTTTTTTTTCTATTTTTATTTTTGGGTTAAATATTAAAGATATAATTAATCCAAAGAATCATTTTATACTTCAGATGAGTTAGGTTTGGTTTTTCCATAACAAAACTGTTTCCAATTTTCGTTTTAGTTTTTCCAT
Organism: Erysimum cheiri; assembly: GCA_900406345.1. NCBI lineage: Eukaryota > Viridiplantae > Streptophyta > Magnoliopsida > Brassicales > Brassicaceae > Erysimum > Erysimum cheiri. The sequence continues at coordinate 12,046 of OVAQ01001774.1, forward strand.
TTTCTTCCTTTTTCAAGAAGAAAAAGGAAAATATCTTTCGCATATACTAGGTTTTCCAATTCGACAAGTAATCTAATCTAATTAATAGCAAATTACATAGACCACATGAGATTAGGAATGATATATCTTTATATAAACTCTGTAATTAGGTGAGACCGGTCGAGAGTCTTTGATACATAGAGAAGTTAACGGAAGAAAAAGGCGCAAGCAAAGCCGATCCACAACTAGCGCAAGTGTGCACTTCCACAGCCATGAATGGAGAAGAGCCACGTTTTAAAAGAAGACGGATGACAATTCTGATGCTTCCTGATGATTTGATATTAAACTGCTTAGCCCGCGTCTCAAGATTGTATTACCCAACGCTCTCTTTAGTCTCCAAGAAATTCCGCTCTGTCCTTGCTTCAACGGAACTTTATCAGACCCGAACTCATCTAGGCCGCACGGAGAGTTGTCTTTATGTGTGTTTACGGCTATATACCGACTCTAAGCCACTATGTTGGTTCACGCTCTGTCAGGGACCATCTAACTCCAAAAAACTTTTGGTCCCGATTTCATCTCCTAATTTTCCATCTGCATTGTGGTCGCATCCTCTAGTGGTTGGTCCTAATATCTATGCTATTGGAGGAGTAGTAAATAAAAAGGCTTCGTCTACCGTTATGGTTATGGATTGTCGTTCTCATACATGGCGTGAGGCACCACGTATGCGGGTGGCCCGTGCATCCCAATCTGATTGCGTCCTTGATGGGAAAATATATGTAACAGGAGGTTGCAAAAATCTTGATTTAACGAATTGGATGGAGGTTTTTGATACCAAGACCCAAACTTGGGAGTTTTTGCATATCCCTAGCGAGGAGATATTTGGAGGTTCTGAATACAAAAGCATAGGGTATGAAGGAACTGTTTATGTGAGGTCTGTGGCCAAGGATGTGACTTACAAGCTGAATAAAGGTAGATGGAGAACGGCAGACTTAGCGGTGAATAATGGATGGGGTCGTTCATCATCTAACTATTGTGTGATAGATAATGTGTTCTAGCGTTATAGTTATGGTAGAACGATCGATTGGTATGACTCCAAAGAAAGATTATGGACAACTTCGAAAGGTTTGGAAAAGTTAACTAGTTTATTTCGTTTTGCTCATGTTAACTTGGTGAATTATGGTGGTAAAATGGCAGTTTTGTGGCAAGAGTTCGATAACAACTATAAAGAGAGCAAAATTTGGCGTGCGGAAATTACGATTGAAAAACGCCAAAAGAGAGGGATTTGGGGAATGCTAGAGTGGTTTGGCAATGTGTACACAACCAACGAGCCATATAATTTAGCGCATGCTCTTGCTACTACCATTTGATGGAACTGAGTCATGACTATGTGAACATTTTAAGGAAGATCACTTTGTTTTTATTTATTTTCCAAAAATATTATTTATTGTCATCATATATTACGCGTGGACTTTATGGATGTCAGAATTCACATTTGTCAGTATTTTAAGAAAGTAATTAGATGGAAACTAATATCTTTGTCGTGATGAACAAGGAACAATATATATATAAGGATTTAAATGAATATGTAACGTAACGTTCAAATTGATTGACATTGAATAAGCTAATGTAAGTGAATAAGGGAGAATAACAAATTCTGATGAGCTATATAGTTTCCAGTAGAAAAAATGCGGATTTTTCTTCCATGAATGACCTCTTTATTTAATCGGGATGTCATTCATGAAATTCAAGAATGACCGCTATCAATTGGTGTGTCGTGAGCTCGGTAAAGACGAAGAATTGGAGACAGAGCAAAGGAAGCGGTGACGTGGAGGCCTAGCTGGCACAATGAAGTGAAGACATGGGAATGAACCGAAGGACAGATCAATAATGAAGTGAGCACATGTTTGTTTGTGTAAATCAAGCGTTTAGGTTAGATAATTCTGTGTAATATGATGAGATTTATGTGAATATCGTAGAGATTTATGAAGCGCTTTAATGGAATCTAACGAGATTACACAAAAAGGTCATTGACTTTGTTTGCTTTACTACTCCTTTTCTTTTCTCTTTGAAATTCTCAGCATTAATTTCACATGTTTTCTGATCTCAACTAATCATCTACCATAGAGATTTTTTGGTTTTGAAATGAAATGTTAGTTTAGGAATCGAATCATTGATTATGATGGTTCTCTTCATCTCGAGACATAGAAGGTCATGTGCTATCCATAGCGAGTCTACTCTTTAACACAAAGCATTACCTTTTTAATTATTTGGTTATTGGATGCCTTTTGATGCTAATACGAGTAATACCAAAACTCACAGACGAACAAAATTATATTCAAATATAATATCCTATGGATGATAAAACAAGAATAAAAATATATAACATATGGAAGATATATCCATATACTGTTTTAGATGCAGTATACAGATGCAATATTAGGACTTGAAATATAATTGTTTTCATGTTAACAAAAAAAAAAAAAAAGTAGTTCGATCGAACACCGGTAAAAATATCACAAATGTGCATCTCTTTGCAAGAACTGATGAAAATATAGACAAGAACAAAATTGTGTTTGACATATAGAACGTATATGTACGTGATGCAATTAGTTTAGTTAATTTAACTAAAAATGAGACTTAGCTAAAACGAATTGTTTTCAATTTTTATTTAATTATAATATCTTTTAATAATATTTTAGTTATTTTAATTATTTTTTATATTTTTCTTCATTTTATATTATAATAATATATATAATTAAAGAAAAGAAAAAAAACTCGTTGCAAACAATTATTACCTATATGTGCAGATAGACGAGACTCTCACACCGGCTAACCAAGTCGACGAGGCTTGTCGGAGTGATCCCGTCGCATCCTAGTAACTCCAGCTGCTGAAGCCCAGGGAAATATGTCGCTATACTCCTCAGGTGAGCGTCGTTGAACAACCGGTGGCCCTCCTTAATCAGACGGTAATCAACAGTAATGGAGACGAGATTCTCGAATCCTTGACCTCTCAGTGGAAAGAAGGTCTGTGGTGCCTCCCACAGAGTCAACGTCATCTGGCGTTCACGAATCATGGTCTTCCAACTCCAACAAACCACATCGTATATTAGGATTTAAAATATAATTGCTTTCATAAGAAAAAAAAAGTTGTTCGAACACACTGGTAAAAATATCACAAATGTGCATTTCTTTGTAAGAACTGATGAATAAAAAAAAAAAAAAAATTGTGTTTGACATATAGAACGTATATGTACGTGATGCAATTAGTTTAATTAATTTAACTAAAAATGAGATTTAGATAAAACGAGAATTTTTAAAATGTTCTTATAAATCGATTTCTATTATATGCAATAATGTTGTAAAATGTTTCGCAGAATTTACAAAGAACATAACGGTATAAAATCATAAAAGAACAACAAAAACAAACTAGACATAAAGTGGGAAAAAAAACAAATCATAAAAGAGACATGAATTGGAACTAGACCTGTATTTGAAGTAAATAGAAGACTCGTAAAGTGGAAAGGAGGCAATGGAGGTAAGACATACGTAAACAAACACGAAAATGTTATTCTATGTGCATAGAACGGACAAATTTATATGATTTAATTTTATAGACATATAAATTACCGGCTTTAGCAATACAATTTACATTTTTAAGAGGGTGATTGGTTCAGACTTTCAATACTTTTACTTTAAAAATAAGTTTTAAAAGCCAAAATTTTAACAATCAGACTTTTACTTAATTTTTCTTTTTTAAAGTTTCTACAGCCACTTTTTTCTTGTAACCACTTTTCCTTTGTTTTTTTTAAAGTCTCGTATACATGGCTTTCAAAACTTTTTGTTAAAAAATTAAATTAAAACT
>OVAQ01001775.1:0-15879 GCA_900406345.1 Erysimum cheiri
AAAAAAAAAAAAAAAAAAAAAAAAAAAAACAAAAAGAAAAAGAAAAAAAAACAAAAATACTGAGATTCGAAACCGAGATCGGGGTTTACAAAGAAATGAACGCTACCACTGGGCCATCTCGATATATACGTAAATTTTTGTAAACAGATTGTATATATTTAGTTTAACACGTATGGTTAAAATTTAACAACGTCAAATAATTTTTAACGTCCGTTAACGGCACTTAAGTCAGATGTTCGAATCTAGCAATAATTTAGAGATGATGTATTATTTGGCCAACTATAAATATACGAGGTATTTTTCTTCCAACCGAAAACGTTCGGGTATTAAACGTCCAAATTTAAAATAAATGGGGTATTTTTTGGGAATTTTCCCATTTATATAACTATCAAAATCATCCATTTTTAAATGTAAAAGATCACATTTTACAGATGCCCGTTACTTTATCTTTTCAAATACTTGGGAATACAACAGAGACTGATGTACAAATCCTCAGTAAGTTCAAGTGCAGCTAACTTCGTTTTCACATTGTTTGCTGCAATCCGCATCGCTCTCTGCCGTTGCAAGCCCTCTAGTTTGCATATCAAGAAGCAAATCTGAAGCAGCGGCCATGTTTCCCTCCTTTTCATAAGCTCTAATCAATAGATCAAAAACAGCCGAATCAGGACTTATTCCGCTTTTCAACAGTTCGTCAAAAACTTGTCTTGCCTCAACCATCAAACCTTTGCTAGCTAACCCGTAAATCAATGTAGTATAGGCTAACAAGTCGAGCTCGAGACCCTCTTGAACCATTTTGGTTTTTAACTTAAATGCATCCACCAAATACCCTTGCTTGCACAAACCAGCTATCCAAGAAGTGTACATGAACTTATCCGGAACAAGTCCAGCCTCTGAAATCTTGCTAAACCATCTCTCAACTTCTATAAAGTCTCCTTCTTTGCAGAAAGCATCAATAAGCACAGTGCACATAACATCATTAGCTTTCTCTGTACAGAAATAAGTTATAGCTTCATGTAGTTGTCCATTCTTTGCAATCCCATCTATCATAGTCGAAAGAGCTACAACATCTGGCTCAAAGCCTCTCTCAATTAATTTGTGGTACACCTCAACCGCAGCCTTCATGCACCCAGATTTAAAATACGCATTCATCATTGTAGTAAAAATTATCATATCAGGTACTAAACCACCTTTTTCCATATCTTCTACAATCTCTGTTGCCTCCTTTAGTTTACCATTACCGCAAAGGCCTGATATGATTACGCCGTAAGCTGCTATATCAAGTCTCATCCCTTGATTAAGCATTTTGGCCAGAAACTTCATGGCATTATCAGAATCTCCTCTCTGGAAAAACCCATCGATAATTGTTGTGTATACAAGAGAATTCGGCTCAACTCTATCCTCGAGCATCCTCGAATACAATTCCTCAGCTCTTTGCATTTCCCCTTGTTTGCAGAAACCATCTATCAAAGCAGTATAAGTAACAACATTCAGAGACATCCGAACGCGTCTCATTTCTTCGTATAACGAAACCGCAACCTTCAAGTCGCCAGCTTTACAGTACCCATCAATCAAACAAGTGAAAGTAACCACATTTGGAGATAAAGCATCTCTCTTCATACAGTTAAAACTCTTCAACGCCAACTGTAATTCCCCGGATTTGCAGAACGTGTCGATCCAAGTACTATAAGTAACAACATTCGGCGAACAACACTTCAACATAACACCCATATACACAAAAACCTCGTTCAGCATCTTCATCTTGCTAAACCCATTAAACAAAGAATTAAAACTAACTATGTCAGGTTTGCATATAAACCCATGAGAGGCTCTTAACCTCTCTAACACCAAACTAGCACTTCTGATATCTCCATTTCTACAGTGCCCATCAATGAGAGAGTTATAAGATATAACATCTGGTAAACAACCGAATCTAGGCATCGAGTAGACGATATCTTCAGCGAATTTAACCTGCCCTAATCTACAAACAAACGATATCACCGAATTGAATGAAGAACGATGAGGAGTGTAGCCTCTGGAGACTAAGTAAGCTAAGAATTTGAGAGAGAGAGCGCCACAATCCGAATTGATTAGCTGATGAATATGCTTGTTGCAGGTGACTGGGTCTGGAAAGTTCGAGGATTTTCTCAGCCGAGAAAGAAATTGAAGAGCGTCTTTGACCATTCATGGACATGGGATTCTTCAGACGATTCGAAAGGTATCAGCTTTCAAAAGATTTATAACATTAAATCTAAAATCTAACGGAGAAGGCTTAAACCCTAGAACCATGGTTCGGTTCTAACGACACTTGTGACCCTGTCCTCTTGTTAAGGTAAACACTCCTTCTCAGCAAGAGACTTCCACAAAGCAAGTCTCAGCCCAATAGAAGAAAGAAGATAATAGAATGGGCCTGTGCTAACAATTAAAGCCCATTCAAAGCCAACAAAGTACACACTCTGCAACGGTAACAGAAGAACACACACACACAGAGCGTGGTGAAGGTCGTCCAATCAGAGCCACCTCATGAATTGTAATTAAAAATTCATGTAAGAAAAAAATTTATGATTGAGCTGCGAAACCTGTATTAAATTCGTTAGGTAACATACGATGATTGCTTACTAGTAAAGTGTAAGAATTAGATTGTTCTTAATATTAAATTGTTCTAACTTCAAACCATAAAAACTGTGTCCCTAACCAAAATTAACAATATGAATATTTTTTGTTACATATGAAGTAAGACTCGTGACTTGTGAACATCCATATACAAAATCGTGTGAAGAGAAATTGACTTTTCGGGGGAAAATAAGAAAATTCTAAGATTTTTCCAGTCATGAGGACGTGATTTGTAGTGTTTCTGTTCGTACACGTGAGGACAGATTGGATGGTGAATAATGAAAAATCTAAACAATGGCCCGATTGATATTTACTTCTTTTTTATATATAATAAAGGGTTTGCGTGATATTTACTTGTTTATACTTTAACTATCATTATTTGTTTTTATCTTCTCTTTTTTTTTTTTTTTTTTTTTTTTTTTTAAACTAAATATACTTATCAAAAAGAACTTCTAAAAATTCATTTAAAAGTTCTAGAAAATTATGATTGTTTATTAGAGAAAAATTATGGTATCATGTATACGGAAAAACGTTAAAATTTAAGAATTTAAATACTCACGTAGGCCTGAATGGTAACTAGTACTAGTAAATTTAGCATCCCTAAATCGAAATGAATTTGAGCTAAATTCGCTGTCACTTAATTATATGACACACAAAACAAAACAAATCTAAAAACCACTTAGGTGACTCATAAACCTCTTTTAAATCCTTGTCTCCCACAAAACCTGCAATTTCTTCTCTTAAGCTATTTAGCGCCGGAGTGAAGCCGAATTCAAACCCTAGCTAGCCCCTTTGGATCACGAAGACTCTCCTTAATTCTTCTTGAAGATTCACTCTTACTTTCTGCATTTCTGCGTTTATCTTTTGCTCAATCTGAGAATGTGCTGATTTAAGGTATGTGCGTTTCGTTTGTGCTGTGTTCTAGCTTTATTTGGGACTCAATAGAGTAGGATTTTGATGTGTAGATTAGAAGAAAAGGTTTATAGATCGGGAAAAAATGGAGGAAGGAGGATATGCGTTTGAGATTAACAATGGGAGGCCAACGGCGACTGAGTTTGGGACGACGGCGAGGACTTCTTCACCGTCATTGACTATGTCATCGTCATTCCGTGAAGGAGGAGGAAGTAAGGGTTTAACACGACGGAGGTCAATGAAGCCGAGTTTTGACGCGGATAATGAGTTTATTACTTTACTCCATGGCTCAGATCCGGTTAAAATTGAGCTCAATAGGCTTGAGAATGATGTCAGAGGTACTATATGATTCTCGATCTGTTTATTTTATTCCTCGATTTCAAGTTTCCGTTGACATTTTGATTTTTTTGCAATTTTGGTAAAATTTGGGTTTTTCACTTGCCCTTACGTGCATGAGTGTCATTTCTTGGTTTATACATTGACTTTGGTTTACAGATAAAGATCGGGAATTATCTGAAGCTCAAGCTGAGATTAAAGCATTGAGGTTGTCTGAACGACAAAGAGAGAAGGCTGTTGAAGAGGTCAGTTAGTCCTTCTTAAAGATATGTTTGAAATTGCAGTGTAGTTGCTTCCTTTTCTTTTTAACTTGAGAGGTAATTTGATGAACAAGTTTTGGTAGTCATTTATATTAGTCTTGATTATATATGGATTGTGGAGATGAAACTATTTAGTACCATGTAGTATCACATTCATTAGTTTGGGTTTTGTAGTATCTGCAATTAATCTGTCATTTCCCTATCCTTCTCACAATGTCCTGTAAGGTTGTTTGGATTATACTTTGATCAATTGAGTTTTTCTCATGAAACAGGACTTTGAAAATATAGCTTGATTTATTTTGTGTGGGTCATATTAATGGTTGGGAAGAGGTTATATTCGTGAAGCACGTTTTGAATTTCTAGATTCTTTAAAACTGTTACATCCGGTTATTAGTTTCTGCTCAAGTTGCATTGGAATTCTTTAGTATGCAGTATAGGTGGTTGAACTGAAGGACCCTTGGGTTGTTATTGTTCAATTTGCTGCTATTGTTCCTTTGTGAACCTTTATTAACTCTTGTTTGGCCTGTGCGCAGTCGCTCTATGAAGCATATACATATTCTTGAATCCTTATCTTTAGAAGATGTGTTATGATTTGGCTCTCACTATTGTTTATAGCTTGGTTTTAAAATGCTTTCTGAGAAAAAAGTTGTGTTCGTTCCTGCAAAATCATATAAGAAGTATTAGGTCAGATAAATCATCTTTATCCATCTTTGTATATTCTGACGCTCTACTCTTTGATTTGATTTCTTAAGCTTACGGAAGAGTTGGGAAAGATGTCGGAGAAGCTCAAACTAACTGAAAACCTTCTTGACAGTAAAGTATGCTTGCAATGTTTCCTCAGTTGCCTTTTATTTTACAATCTCTTTTACTTTTCTGGATTCTGTATTTGATGATATCACATGTTGTCACAGAACCTTGAAATCAAGAAAATTAACGAAGAAAAAAGGGCTTCCATGGCAGCTCAATTTGCTGCAGAAGCCACTCTTCGAAGGGTTCATGCTGCTCAAAAGGATGACGATATGCCTCCTATTGAAGCCATTCTCGCCCCTTTAGAGGCTGAACTCAAGTTGGCGAGACATGAAGTATTTTACTTCCTTTCAGTCAACTATATCTCTTATATCTTGGCTTATTGACTCTTGGAACCTTTTTTAAAAACTAGGCATTGAGGTTTCGCATTCTTCATTTGTAGATTGTTAAACTCCAAGATGACAACAGAGCATTGGACCGTCTAACTAAGTCGAAGGAAGCAGCTTTGCTTGATGCTGAAAGAACTGTTCAGTCTGCTCTTGCGAAGGCTTCAATGGTTGATGATCTCCAGAATAAAAACCAAGAGTTAATGAAACAGATAGAAATCTGCCAGGTATTGCTTTCACCTCCTTTACTCGCAGTACTTTAGATTCCTGGATCTCTCTCATTCGTTATCATGAGCATGCCTTGTTTATCAATTGTTTAAATTAGGAAGAGAACAGAATTTTGGACAAGTTGCACAGAAACAAGGTTGCGGAAGTTGAAAAGTTTACCCAGACTGTGCGAGAGCTTGAAGAAGCTGTTCTTGCTGGTGGTGCAGCTGCAAATGCAGTGAGGGATTACCAGAGAAAATTCCAAGAAATGAATGTAATAAGCAATTTATACGTATAGTACCTTAGTAGCTGATTGCTTCCCTTGTTTCTTAAAATACAATTCTTGTGCTAATCATAAACTATGGCCATTAATCATTTCCTTAGGAAGAGAGGAGAGTCCTTGATCGGGAACTGGCTCGTGCCAAAGTAAGTGCAAGCAGGGTTGCAACTGTAGTGGCAAATGAGTGGAAAGATGGTAACGACAAAGTGATGCCTGTGAAGCAATGGCTCGAAGAACGAAGATTTCTGCAGGTTACCTTTGATTTATTTCTTTTTTTTTTGGGCTTATGTTACTGCTTCAAGATGTGATTCATATTCACGGAAACCATTGTAACTTAAATAAGTACATTCTTTGACCATTTTCCTGTTTCTTTTTGGACAGGGAGAAATGCAACAACTACGAGACAAACTTGCCATAGCTGATCGAGCTGCAAAATCTGAAGCTCAGCTGAAAGTAAGAATCTTAGTTGAGATGCATATAGCTTTAGTCTTCTTTATGTCCTTATGTATCAAGGCTTTAACTAGAATTGCTGCTTTTTGCCTTTCTCAGGAGAAATTTCAACTGCGGCTTAGAGTCTTAGAAGAGAGTCTTAGAGGGCCTTCAAGCAGTGGAAACCGATCGACACCTGAGGGAAGAAGTATTAGCAACGGGCCTTCTCGAAGACAATCCATTGGCGGAGCTGATATTATTCCAAAACTGACATCAAATGGATTTTTCTCCAAGAGAACACCGAGTTCTCAGTTTAGATCTTTGAGTGCTAGTACAAGTACAATATTAAAGCATGCTAAAGGAACATCCAGATCATTTGACGGAGGCAGCAGATCTTTAGATAGGATTAAACCACTAACCAGCGAACCCCGGTTGAAGTTTCCATTGAGCCAATCTTCTGAAGGAACGAGCGGAGGCGAGTCACCTAATTCAACAAAACAAGGAGATTCAGAGAAAGCAGCAGCGACAAATAATGATAGTGTCCCAGGAGTGTTACATGATTTGCTTCAGAAGGAGGTGATAACTTTAAGGAAAGCTGCTCATGATAAAGATCAAAGCCTAAGAGATAAAGACGAAGCTATTGAGGTCAGTCATTAGTATTACACCTTTCCAGGAAACATTTGCTTCTATATATATTTATAATCTGTGGTCAAAATACTCGGGTCTTGTATTTGCTTTTAGATGTTGGCAAAGAAGGTTGAAACACTAACAAAGGCGATGGAAGTGGAAGCAAAGAAGATGCGAAGAGAAGTAGCTGCAATGGAGAAAGAGGTTTCAGCTATGCGTGTGGATAATAAAGGATCAGATAGTCGAACAAGACGTCCCTCTACTAACACAAAAGGAGCTTCAACAACTGCACAGTTGCTTTCTGGAAGGTACTTGACGTTTTTTATCATAATGATCCAATATAATGATTATAAGTTGCTTAGGTTAGTTTTTTTAACTTTTATACTTAAATGTTTATCTTGCATGGTGTTTAAGCAGAGGCTCAGGACGAATGGGGATGACAAGGAGCACGCAGTGATCAAAGAAGTTGAATTCCACGAGCAATATTTGAATCTCAATTCAGTGGTTAATAGATTGAAGGATGATAAAAGCATACTAATGTAGAAATCCATTATGGGAGGTTTGTGTGCTTCTCTAACATAGTAAGAGATTTCAAGGTAAAAAAAGGAGAGAAAAACTGATTTTCAATTTCTTGGCTAACATTTCTCGTGAAGTGTATTGTTTTTCTTATATATATAGAAAAAGAGTTAGGCTTGTGTTTTAACTACCTTTTTGAGCTTAGTGTGTGATTTATTTCATCTCTCTCTCTACCTTTTTCTAATTCTCTTTACACATAAATCTTAAATATAGCCAAGTGTTGTAGTTTGGTATTTACTTAGTGTGATTGTTGCAAATCCTGAAATTAGTTCAGAAACAGAGATGAGTGTTATTAGTAGTTCTTAATTGTGGAAAATTTCATTGATCCAAACGCAACATTATTCATTGACCATAACAAAATGTTTAGTTGGGTGAGTTGAGTCTGGTCTCCTTGAAAGCTTGAAAAGAGAGATCCTTTTGAATGTAATGAATCTGTGAAGGATCAAAAGGACCTCTCACTCTATCAATCTTTGTAATCACTGCTCTCTCCGGCAACACACTCCTCGCCGGATCCACCGCCGTTTCTCCGCTCAGGCATGACGACACTCCTTTAAAGATAACAACTTCCACTTCTTCATCGTCAACATTGGCCGTCACAATAAGCGCTTCTTCTCTACACGACTGGCTATAAATCTCAAGCATCGCCATCTCCTCGTTGTATCCATACAATTCATCTTCATCTTCACCTCCTCCCTCGTCTCTTACCCTTCTCCGAGCACAACACCGCAACGCCTTCGAAGCTCTTCTCTCCACCGCCACCAGAGGCACGCTGAAAAGGGTATTCCGGTTATCCTTCAAGTTCGTGAGCGAGGGTATTTTAGTCATTTGAGCTTTGTGTCCGAAAACGATGCCACCGCATAAATTCGCCGGCGTGATAAGCATTGTGATATAGTGTTGCATGAGGACCATGACCAAAGATTTTGTTACTTGGTCTAGAGAGATAAGATATATTTTTTCAAAAAGGACTAATGTAGTATTTTACAAAAAAGGGTAGTATTGGTGTGATTAATTACATGAGAGTGCCACTATAGCTATTAACAGTCGCTTTCGTTGCCTCTCTCTCTCTCTTACAAAACTGTACGACTTCAATCATTTCTTCTCCACATTTTCTATCTTCCTTTCTTCTTCTTCCCCAAAATCCCTCTCTTCTACTCTTAGGGTTCTTTTCTGGTCTGCAAATGGCGATCAACGATCAGTTTCCTAGTGGGTTAAGAATTCTTGTTGTAGACGATGATACTTCATGCTTGTTCATTCTCGAGAAAATGCTTCTCCGACTCATGTATCAAGGTCTGATTCTTATCAAAGTTTCCTCCTTTTCAATGTTTTTGTTTTATCTAAGTTTTGTTCCTTTTTTTTTTTTTGCAGTTACAATTTGCTCACAAGCTGATGTTGCGTTAACAATTCTAAGAGAAAGAAAAGACTGTTTTGATTTGGTTCTATGTGATGTTCATATGCCTGGCATGAATGGTTACAAACTTCTTCAACAAGTTGGTCTCGAAATGGATCTTCCTGTCATTAGTAAGACTCTCTTCTTTATTCTCTGTCCTCCAAAGTTTGAATCTCTTTTTTTGTTTCTTACTCTGTGTAATTGATTAATCTTGTCTAGTGATGTCTGTTGATGGAAGAACAACTACAGTCATGACTGGAATCAACCATGGAGCTTGTGATTATCTAATCAAACCAATTCGTCCTGAAGAGCTTAAGAACATATGGCAACATGTTGTTCGAAGGAAATGTGCTATGAACAAAGAGCTTCGAAATTCACAAGCTTTCGAGGTTAACAAAAAGAACAGTGGAAGCCTCGAGACTGTTTTTTCGGTTAGTGAATGCTCAGAGGAAAGTTTGATGAAACGTAGGAAGAAGAAGACAAGTGTTGATAGAGAAGAAGATAATGAAGATGATCCTGGAAACTCGAAGAAGTCACGCGTTGTTTGGTCTATTGAATTGCATCAACAATTCGTAGACGCCGTAAACAAACTTGGAATTGAGAGTATGATCTTAAACACTCTCTATTGCTTATAGAAGTTCAAAATTGATTTGTGAGTATAAGAATCTCTATTATTGTTTCAGAAGCTGTACCAAAGCGGATTCTCGAGTTGATGAATGTTCCTGGTTTAAGTAGAGAAAATGTGGCTAGTCACTTACAGGTTTGTTTGATTGATTCATTGAATCTTTCTTCTTATTAGGCTCTATAAGGCTTTTGACTGAATCAATTCATATAATTGCAGAAATTTCGATTGTATTTGAAGAGGTTAAGCGGTGCAGCTTCGCAGAGTAGTGACACAGAGTCTATCAAAAGATATGAAAACATTCAAGCTCTGGTTTCCTCAGGACAATTACATCCACAGACATTAGCTGCATTGTTTGGTCAACCAATAGACAATCATCTCTCTGCTAGTTTTGGAGTTTGGATTCCAAATGATGATCTTGGAAGATCTCAAAATCAAAACTTTTCTATTGATGTAACATCCGCTTCTAACCGTCCTGTTTCTGTCACTACTTCAATGGCGGTTCATGGTCTATCTTCCTCTGTAAACTTCAGACAGAAAGGTGATGTTAACAACAACAACACAGACCAAAGAATCAGACAAGGGTATGGATCAAATGTTAATGAAGAAACTTGGAACTTGGAATCAAATGTTAATGAAGAATCTTGGATCTTGGAAAGATCTTCAAGACAGCGATATTGATCAGCATGAATGGGCTTAAAGAAGATGAGGCTCTTATTGGTTCTGCAACTGTCTCCTTCAAATCTTCAGGAATGGATTAAAGTCGGAAGAAAACTTGTGTGTTGCAATGTTAGCTTAGGACAAGTCATGTCTTTGTTGTATTTGCTAGTTGCTATTAATTGGAAAGTAATTATGTTTTAATCTCTAGATTTGACTGTTCTATGAATAAAGATCAATGAGCATTATTACAACTATACTCTCAACGCTCAAACAGAACAACTCTGAACTCTGAACCGCCAATATGTTACCAATCTTAAATATTTTTGAATTTGCTTTTATTCAAAACGCAGACTTTGTTGCAATATTTTTATTTTGGTTTCCATAAGTTCTAGCGTTATACTAACCACATTGCATGCAACAAAGAAGCCTCAAATTAAAACAACAGTTTTAAACGCAACATCAGTTTTGTTATTGCTAATGCTGCACCACTTTAGCCAAACAAAACGCTGCCGCTGAAGCAATCGCTCCTATAAAGGCGGTTTCAAACGCACTTCTAAGGGGTTTGCTGCCGGTGAAATGCCCTTTTGCATAGCCAAATATGAAGAGAGCGAACAGAGTTATAACCACAGACGCCACTACTGCATCCATGGCTTGCGGTATGAACACGTAGGGAAGTAGTGGTATCGAACCGCCTATAACATAAGCGATTGCAATCGTGAACGCGCTTTGTAACGCTCTTTTTGGATCAGGCTTCTCTAATCCTAGCTCAAATCTGTATGAAACATTCATATTAACTTCAAAAACTTAACGAATAATTAAAATCTCGTGTATATAACAAAGTCTATGCTTATAATGTGAACAGCTAAAGAGTGTTTAGTTTGATAGATAAATCCTGAACCGAACCGGGTTTATATAATTTTTATATTCACGTACTTTGTTTTTTTCTGTTTGTTAATATTCACATAATTTGTTTGTTGGAAAAAAGATTGAAATTGGAAGTCGGACCATATAGAATCTTGTCCACACCTGGAAAGTATAAGCCCAGCTTTTGCAGAAAACTAAAAGTATCCCTCGATTTTCTCTTTAATTAAGACTATATATATATAGTTGAAGAATCTAATATCAATAAAATAATACTGATGAAATTATTGAAAACTGACCTCATCATAAAATCAAGCCATGCTTGAGGATNTAGTTGAAGAATCTAATATCAATAAAATAATACTGATGAAATTAGTGAAAACTGACCTCATCATAAAATCAAGCCATGCTTGAGGATTCTTACGAAGAGCATTAACCACAGGTGAATATTCATGTGGCTCTATCCCATACTGTGCCAGAATCTCTGCCACCTCAGCTGCCTCTGTTCATTTCCATATCGTAAACTGCGTTACACCGGATAATTCTAATGGAAGGCTTAGATTGAGTCTAAAATTGGTCTTACCAGTCTCAGGAACGGCCACGATCTCTTCTTGTTCTCGTTTCATCTCCCTTGCGTAATGATCCTCTTCACTCTTGGCCGCTAAATACCTATGTTTGTTATCCAAGTTTTAATCTTGCATTAATCCATATACATAGTCAAAACATAATATAATTTTGCCACATATAATTACTTAAGACCAACTATATATTACATATAAATACATGCATGTATAATATCATTGCATGATCTAGGAATATTTTTGTTTTTGGTTTAATAATCTAGGATTAATTTAAAGCCACCAAGGTGTGGGACTAACTCCACAAAAATAGTTCACGTGTATAATAAAAACATATTAGTATTCATTTTATAGAGATTAATCAACTCTTTATAATTTATACTACAATTATGTAATTAATGTTTCTAGTACTTATACCACAAGTTAAAAAGTATTGCATGTAGGAATAGTTTTATATGATTAATAAACTTAAATTTACGTGTCAATAATTAATAAAACATGATAAATATAAAAAAGAAGTACCCGCCGAGTCCCATGGAGATAGCGCCGGCGGCGACTTCGGCGATTCCGGCGGTGAGGACGATAGAAGAAGAAGCATTGGCGCCAGAGAGTCCGGCGGCGAGTGCAAAGGGAACGGTTAAACCATCAGAGACGCCGATGATGATGTCACGGACGATTTCTCCGGCGGTGAAGTGTTTCTCGGTGTGATGATCGAGAAGTGATTGCTTCTCCGGTTCGATAGAGATTCTTGTAATCTTATCTTCTTCCGACGACATTGATGATCGATTCTCTTTTTCTCTCTCTCTCTTTTCTTTTTGTCAAAGTTGTAAAGTGTGGAAACATGATATATGTTGTATTATATATACGCGAAGAACGAGGGGAACATCAAACGGTTTATTTTGTAACGTGGTTTTAAATTATTACTTTTTTCCCATGAGTTTGATTTTAATATAGTCAATTCCATATTATTTTAATTGATTTGTTACCATCTATATGAGAGCTATAAAGGATAAAACTTAATAAGTTTCCAATAAAAATGTCTCAAATCCCTTACATTTTAATTCAAACACATTTTTTGAGAAAAAACTTTCTTTTGTAAGTAAAAGTATACATTTCTGATAAATATTATTCCAAGCCTCATTAAAAAGAGATTTGAAAGCAAATTTCTACTATAATTAAGAGAAAATACTTTGTTGACAAAAAAAAAATAAATAAGAGAAAATACGTTCTTTAGAAATTAATATTTAAATACGCTAAATCTAAAAGCATCCGCATCCGCATCCGCATATTACCTTATATGCATTTACCATTTCNATAAATAAGAGAAAATACGTTCTTTAGAAATTAATATTTAAATACGCTAAATCTAAAAGCATCCGCATCCGCATATTACCTTATATGCATTTACCATTTCAGTTTTTTTTCCATGTTTACTTTGATTTGAGAGTTAAAAGAATCACATCAGAAGACATTTCTTGTATTTTGATTTGGTTTTAACGTTTTTGGCTGTTTTTTATGTAGTGCATGCAAATTCATCTATTCTCTAAAAGTTAATTTCCAACAGTCAACTCAAAGTATACAAAGTTGACTGTTGGAAGTAAGATGTGGGATGGTTGAATGGTGCAGGCAGTTGAGAATAAACTAGAAGAGCTAAGCAAAAAGAGAGTGACAACTATAATAATAGGAGGAGACTCGGTGGCAGCATTGGAGAAAGTGGGAGTAGCAGGAGTGATGAGTCACATCTCGACTTAAAAGGAGTTTCTTCTTCTAATTCTGTTGTCAATTAATTATGAGTTATCAAAGTCTTTTTTAGACGTACCACCAACCCATAGAAAGAAGAGAGACTCTTTTGTCTCAAATAAAATGAATCCAGTGACTTTCGTTAATTGTTTCTCTCATGGATCAAATCATTTGTTTTAAATGTGTACATTTTGATTTTTAATTATACACATTTAAATTGGCCCCATTTGAATTTGTATAAATGTGTATTTTGCAATATCAAGATGTTTGTATTTAATTTTGCTTTCATTTGTTCATTTGAATTTGAGTTTTATGGTTATTGAGTTTTGTAATACATAAAAATAGATTTTTATGCTTTTTTTTATTTGAAGGTAAATATAATTTTTGACAAGTTAATTTTACTTTTAGATATCATTGTTTAGACCAAATAAAAAAAACAAGAATTTTTTGGTCATTTGACACAAACTGCGTTTAGATACAACAACCAAAATAATAAACGAACATAACCGCAAAAAAAAACATAACTGCATCAAGATACAATTTCTGAATGCATGTACCAAAATCATATGAGTTAATTTCTAACCACAAACGTCATCTCATATGACCTCATCTGTAAAACTTTATTCATGGATTAGATCCTATGCATTCCACACAAGTATTAGACAAGAGGAAATAGTTTTGAGTTTAAAACTTTTGGTCAGAATTTCAGATAAACTTGCGCGTGTTTGCCACATGCTTGTCCACGACATGAAGCCATGTATGCATTTTCTATGTGGACACACGAAATTTTCTGTAAATATATATAAAAAAAAAAGATTTTATGGGAAAGCTATAGTTCTTACAGATTACAGTATATATGAGTCTGCAAAAGAATAACACATGAGAAAAAGCTTATTAACATGAAGCCATATGCAACGCTCCAATTCACACCCTTTCATTGTATTTCATCTTTAACTTCTATTACTGTGACCAGTTTATCAGATTATTAGAAACATTTAAGGTCCCAGTTGAACACAAAATATATAAGGAGAATATATTATATATAATTATATATCAGCAATTTCTCAATGTTCACACGGTTAGTAAGATGGTTAAAGTTTGGTAAATGTCATCTTGATATTCGACTGATCCATTTTTTTTAAATTTTAGTTTAGCTAATTAGAATACAAAAAAAAAAAAAACATTAATTATAAGAAATAATCTGTTATTATTTTGAAATTTAAAAAGAATAAATAAATTGGTGGAGGCCGGTTCACTAAACTTGAACGAGATTGCGATCAGCTTTGCAGCATTCATGAACTCTTTAGTACCTTAATGTGACGTCGTGGACGGTCGCTTCACCGCGATATCTTGCCCATCAGGCAACTTTCCCTGTCACCACAACACACAGTAGATGTAAGACCCACAGCGATTGAACTCATCGCACTTGACTCTTGGTCAAGACTCGATCCATTTCTCTATTGTCTGATTCCATGTCAAGCACTGTAAGATTCCGTCAGGGCTTAGGATCAGTCTTGTGAAGATGCTTTCCTTGTAGGCTGTGACACTGACCTCTTCTGTTACAGCAAGGTCGTGGTGAAAATGAATATGACCCCGTCTCTTGTTTCTTAGTAAATTATCATCTAGGAAAGACATGTCGATCGGTCAAATGACCCCGTAGGTTTGGTTTTAGTCAATTGTAAAGTATCAATTGGAAAGTCAAAGCTCTACCACAGGACTCCAACTGTATTGTTGTCTCATGAGTTGTTGATAACGAAATTTGAAAAACATCATCAAAGGTGCATAGAATCAATCTTATATTTATTTATTTTTCTTTATGTTATGCACTTATGCTTATGTTTGCTAAAAATAGTTTTGAGTTTAGAACTTTTGGTCAGAGTTTCAGATAAAATTGCGCGTGTTTGCCACATGCTTGTCCACGACATGAAGCCATGTATGCATTTTCTACGTGGACACACGAAATTTTCTGTAAATATATATAAAAAAAAAATTATATGAGAAAGCCAGAGTTCTTACAGATTACAGTACAGATTACAGTATCATGAGTCTGCAAAAGAACAACACATGAGAAAAAGCTTATTTACAAGAAGCCATATGCAACCTTCCAATTCACACCGTTTCATGTATTTCATCTTTAACTTCTGTTACTGTGACCAGTTTATCAGATTATTAGAAACATTTTTACCAAAAAAAAAAAAAAAAAATTTTTANAAAAAAAAAAGATTATTAGAAACATTCAAGGTCCCAGTTTGACACAAAATATATATGGAGAATATATTGTATATATCAGCAAATTCCCAATGTTCACACGGTTACTAAGATGGTTAAAGTTTTGTAAATGTCATCTTGATATTCGAGTGATCTATCTTCTATATCTATAAAGTAGACTTTTTCTATCTTCTTCTTAAGCCACCTCATCATCCTAATCATCATCCACATCATTTTAAAATTTAATTTAAAAAATTTATTTATATCATTTTATCATTTAATTTCAAAATTTATACATATGTAAACAAGTTTTTTAAAAAGGAATATGAAAGGTCTTTTCTTATATATATGTAAACAAGTTTTTTAAAAAGGAATATGAAAGGTCTTTTCTTATATTTTATAATTTAATTTAAAAAAAATATATATACTATTTTATCATTTTATTTTAAGATC
>OVAQ01001777.1:0-15870 GCA_900406345.1 Erysimum cheiri
AAGAAAACTTTTTTAGTGGTATTGGAGGGTATTTCTCTTAAATAAAACTCTATTTAAATCCTCAACACTACCTAAAATATTCCCTAAAATCTATATATATATATAGTTAGAAAAACAGACCGCGCGTAGCGCGGTTAATTCTCTAGTAACAATAACAATAATAATAGGGCATCGTACAACAATAATAATAGGGCATCTGACAACAAAATTTAGATATTTCCGAAATAATACATCCAAATTTTTTTACTACGTCCGTTCTAAAAAACACAAATTATATAAACTCAAGTGGCTTTTACTACATATGTTAACTATAAAGCTAATCGATTCGGTAACAGTAAAAAGTATGGCATTTTTAGAGAAACCTAGCTAGTACTATTTATATCTAAATCAATCGTAAATGTAATTATTGAGTGTGCGTCAGTCTGCTATAAGTAAGTTATATGGTTCTGTACAAATCTGTTACTTGCTATTTAAGAATTTAAAATACGCGAAATTTTTTATGTGTGTATGACTACTAGCTAGTTCTTCATAACAGATTTTGTCTAATTAAGTATGTCTAAATTTATCATTAAATTTGACAATCTAAAGCATTCGTCATTTGAAGTTTTATTCTCATAAAACCAAACATTTGTCTTTCATATATATATAAGCTTGAGTGAAGTCTCATTAAAAATTTAATTGATAAACTACCGTAATTATTAGTTTGTCCAAAAAAAAAAAAAAACTGTTAATTGAAGATTAGATATCAATATATAAATAAGGAGATTAATTAATAAAAGGAAAAAGATGAGACTTGAGAGGACTGTGCAATGCAAGCGCCTAGCGGAACAGTCGAACAGATTAACGTATATATGAATATCAGAATGTAGATTCAATTTTAAGTAGATTGAGAATAATCCAAAACGCAGAAAATTCAAGATTAGTTTATAGAATGGAATAATCTTTATACATGGTTTAACATTTTTTTACAAGTCATAAATAAAACTGAAAAATGAATTATTAATTATTATTATGATCATCATCGAAAAGGAAGAATTGTTTCGAAACAATGAAGACCGTCGAGCTCTGGAGCGATCCTCAGTGGTTGGATCTTCTTCTTATTTTTACTCTTTTCGTCCTCTGATGAATTCGGAACTTTTCCAACGTTATTTTGCTGCTCTGTCGCCGGAGACTGATTATCACTGGAGCTCTGTTTCTGGCTGCCAAAGAATTTCACCTTGAAGCCGTTGGATTCAGCGTAAAGAGCTTCAAAGGGGCTAAAAATGGACATCATCCTCAAATTCTATTTGCTGTATTGATCAAAATATCGTTTAGCCTTTGAGATTTTGAAATGTTTGTTTGTTGACGAGATCAAGAAGAAGGGCTGGTAAAATATTTATAATCTGTAACAAGAGAAGCGAAGCTAGAAGAGTCTAGAAAGTGTAAGAGAAGTTTGACAAGTTTTGAGTTAATGAAGATTCGTTGAAACTAGTTTGGTAGGTGAACGAACAGAGTCCACGTGGATCATTATCTGAATGTGAGCTTGGTTGCATATCAGACTGGTCAATGATAGCTCATTATTTTAGTTGAAGTCAAACAAAAATAGCTCATTATTTTATTTATTTATCTTTAATTACATAAACAAAAATACAAGTACGATATTTTTATAAGCAAACTCTAATCAAACTCTTAATAAACCATTATTAAACAGCATAGTTTATAGGGAACAATAATTCACGAGTAAAACAAATTAAGGTGGTGACGAATTGACGTAGACACGACATCCCTCATGTTTACATATAAATCATCATCATTAAAAGGGACATGTTTGTTTTTTTAGAGCTTCTTGAGCAACTCAATAATGTTAACACCAAAAGCGTCGCAGACAACTTTGATGCCCTTGAAGCCTGATGCTTTAGCTAATGCCTCAAACTCTTTCTCAGTTCGTTCTTTGCCTCCGGGATTGTGAGCCAACATAATGCAGTCTACGTGGACGACTTGTTTGGTCGAGAGGCTTGAGTCTGGTGTCTCTGGAAGCATACACTCTGCTAATATCACTTTTCCATCCTCTGGAAGCGCTTCGTAGCAGTTCTTCAAGAATTTCACGCAGTGTTCGTCGCTCCAGTCATGGCATATCCACTATTACATATAATAAGAAAATGTTTGAGATTCATTTTCTTAATGAATAATTACTTATAATTTCAAGACTTTTCGTTATTAGTCCTGACTTTGGTCTGAAATAACTTGATTAAATTACTAACCTTCATGAAAATGGCATCACCTTTAGGGACACTGACAAACATATCTCCTCCAACATGCTCAATACCTATATTAATTTAGAAATAAGACGACAATCTTCCACGAAAATCGGATTTTGCGAAATGTTAGGAAAATGTTAATATACCGGGATAAGTAGGAGCATCTTCGATGACATGTGGGAGATCAAAGTTGATGCCTTTAAGGTTAGGGTACTTGGATACAATCATTTTGAGAGTAGCACCAATGCCACCACCAACATCAACCAAAGAGGTCAATCCATCAAAACCCTTATAGGTTTCAAGAATCTTCTTCATGGTGATTGTGGAATGGTTAGACATTCCATTGTTGAAGACCTTGTTGAATCTAGGGTCAGTCCCATGGTACTCGAACGCGCTCATTCCATAAGCCTTGTTGAATGGAATCCCACCATCAAGAATTGCATCCTTCAAATGGTACCTGAAACATGTCTCTTTGGCATGAGTCTAAGAAAACACATACACACACACACTCCTTAAGCTTAACCTGACCCTTCAACTTCTGTTTTCTTTTTTTAAAATTCTAAACCCTCAACTTTTGGTTATCACTAGTAAGGATACTCTGTTTTGAAATTTGATCTCAAGATTGAACTCTATTTTAGGATTAAACTAAACTAGGTCCACGTTAAGTTGATTATTTATTTTGAAAAGGACCCGCCGGTTCGCAAAGAGAACCAGCCGGTTCGATAGAAGAAAACCAAAACCGGCGGCTCATTTTCAAAATACAATAATAACCTTGTAGCTCAAAAATCCAAAGACCAATTCTCTTCCTATTGTGTTGCTATTCTATTTCCTAATTATGTTACTCAAAAATCGGAAGAACGATTACTACTTTTCTATTTAAAGCCTTGAACAAAAAAATAAAAAAGCAAGAAAGAGAGAGTGTGTGTGTTTTCTGCAAAAATAGTTGTTCTTTTAACTAGCATATATGTTTTTGAATTTCTCAGTATTTGTATAATTTAAGCAGAGTAACAAACAAAAACAACGA
This sequence comes from Erysimum cheiri, assembly GCA_900406345.1. Taxonomy (NCBI): domain Eukaryota; kingdom Viridiplantae; phylum Streptophyta; class Magnoliopsida; order Brassicales; family Brassicaceae; genus Erysimum; species Erysimum cheiri. The sequence continues at coordinate 3,262 of OVAQ01001777.1, forward strand.
GCTCGTTTAAACCACTAGTATATAGTACTCCCTCCGTATTTTAATAAGTGTCGTTTTAAAATTTTTGTTTTTTTGAATTAGATGTCGTTTTCAAATTTCTATGCAAAATTTATTACTTTTTAATGTTTTATGACGTCATAAAAACATTAAAAAGTAATAAATTTTGCATAAAAATTTGAAAACGACATCTAATTCAAAAAAACAAAAATTCTAAAACGACACTTATTAAAATACGGAGGGAGTACTAAATATACTTATAGTTATCTAGTGGAGAGCAGGTATAGTATACGTGTCGTTTTGTCTGTATTTGTCTGATTGTCTTTGACACTTTGTGCCTCTCTCTCTCTCTCTCACCTTTACTTTTGCACAATTGTATTTTAATTACATCAACCAAGAATCATTATCAAAAAACAGAATTTCTCCAACTTGATTCACCATAAGATCTATCAAAATCATAACTCATACGATTATTTTCTTGAGGAATATCGAAAAAAACGTACCAGCTTTCCATGAGAACCTTGTCTTGGTTCATGAGACAAAGAGCAGCAATCGACACACCATCTTCGTTCTTTGTCAAGTACTTGCAAACCGGACCAAGTCCGTAAATCCTTTCAACGCCGTCACCAGAAAGTGTACGGACGGAGCAGGTGAGGATGGAGTAAGACGTAAGAAGACGGAGGATACGGTCGAGCATGACAGGAGCTTCAGGGTTTTTGGTCGGAAGATGAGAAGCGATCTCGGTCGGAGACATGGGAGAAGCGTTCTTGGCCATGATCTCAAGAAGGTCGAGCTCTAAAGCCGATTTTAAAGCCATCGGAAGAACAGAGGCACTGGCCAGCTGCATGGCGAAAAGGGCAGCTTCGTCGTCAGAGACTTGCACCGGAGTTAACTGTGTCTCCGCCGTTGAACCCATTTTCTTGAAATGACTGAGATTTTTTTGAGTTTCTCTTGTTTTGAGGATTGTGTGATGGGTGAGAAAGTGTGGAGGTTGAGAGGTTTTATTTATATGAAAATAGTAATACATTAAAGAAGGTAGACGATTGGCATATTTTAACGCAAAATTCTGATCTGGCTTTATGATTTGGTCCAATTGAAAATTGAGCCACATCGGTTTTTTTGTATTTTATCATATTAATAATAGTCTCTTACGTCAATATAATAAAAATAATAGGGCATCGTAGGCCAACACAAATTTTTTAAAAAATCCGAAATAATACATCCATAAAAATTATTATGATGGGTTCTAAAAAAGTAATCATATAACTCAAGTAGCTTTTCTAACATATTACATATGAGTCATATTAAATTAGGTAACAATAAAAAGTATGCCATTTTTAGAGAAACATAGCTAGTACTACTTCACAATACTGTGTACTACTAATTTTTTTTTTATTATAAAAAGCAGATTTTTAACAAGAAAAAAAAAAGCAGATCATTAATCATAAATAGATTTCTCTTACTAAACAAAATCTATCACAAATCTGATCTTATCCCGATAATAATTTTCACAATTGATGATTGGTTTTTAATGTAAAGTACCTGATGTATTATAACAGTTTCTTTAAAAAAGGTATTTTACTGGAAAAATTAAAATATCACTAAAATGAAAAAGTACGGTACTAAAATTTGAAATTAGCAGATAGCTTTAGGGAAAAAAAAATGAAATTATATATGTTAATTAAGAAATGTGTGGATGGTCAATATATTTGACAATCTAAAGCATCGTATGGATCGTCATTTTAAGTTTTATCCTCATAAAACCAAACGTTTTAGATATTTGTCTTTCTTATATAAGCGTGAGTGAAGTCTCATTAAAAAATTTAGAAGATAAACTATACCGTAATCAAACTTTGAATTAAAGATTAGATATCAATAAGTAAGGAGATTAATAAAAGGAAAAAGATGAGACTTGAGAGAACTGTGCGATGCAAGCGCCAAGCAGAACAGTCGAAGAGAGAGTATGGTGAGTGGGACCGAGACGCCACACATGTTCCTACTTCATTGTCAGTTTTGCATAAAATCGCATCATTTTTTTCAATGCTAAATCATTTCTTTGACATTTGCTTTTATAAAATGTCAGCTACCTCAAAAAAAAATAAGAAGAAAGGATTGAAAAGTTTTACCTAAATCATGCTTTAATTAAATTAATATAAATCTTTTTTAGTTATGAAAACTAGTTCGGTGCAAGATTATTTTTTTCATCTTTAAACTACATATATACGTAATACTTACGTTATATTTTAAAAGCATACTTTTACAGTGGCATAGCTTTGTGACTTTGTGTAGTAAAGACTAAAGACTACTAATTTGTAAGACTATGATGAAAACCTTTACACCATCTTAATTTTCTATACGACTATTGTTTTTACAGTGATCTAGGTTAAATAAACAAAACTTGTGTTGAATTGTGAAAGAGAATTCGGTAAAGCCGTTTCGATGGAATCCTTTGAGAAATGACATGTCTAATATACAAATGAAATCCTTTGAAAAAATCTAAAATCTTCAAATAACTTTGCAATTGAATTGAGTAAGGTATTTTTTCATTGTCACTAAAATTTTTCAAAACGAAGTTATACTAATCGATTATAAAAATTATCCATAACAAAACAAAAAGGCCATTGCAAGTCATATATAGTTGGTTATCTTTATTTGATTTGTTAACCAAAAAAGTATTTCTTTGATATTTCTCACCTACCACAACCGCAACCACAAGAGAAATAAAATCACAATCAGTTATCTTCTTCTTTTTTTTTTTTTTGATAGAAAAATGGTTTCTGTTCAAATGAGACACGTGTGAGGTTATGATAGGGTAGAATTTCGTATTACAAAAAAAAAGAGAAGCATCTCACCTACCCCTTTGAAAAGATGTTCATTGTGAACACATATAGAACACACTTCTTACTGCCTTAAATTAACAAGCACAAACTTTTCTAGGACCACAAGTCTCAAATACAAGTATATATCGATACTAGTAAGCACATATGCATTATGGTGACAAAAAAAAAGTACATATGCATTTTTTGCACACACACAAAGAAAGTAGATATGATTTTTTGTGTCCCTTGGAATTGATAGGTTTATTCACCCAGGAAATGGGTATTTTTAAGTATATATATATACATATAAGTACAAATTTATTTCAATATTTTAAATGGTGTTTGATATCTCAATATTTTAAATTGGGACCGAAGAAATGGTGTTTTATATCTCAATTTTCAAGCCGTATTAAGAATTTAAAAAAAAACCAAAGTCCTACCTACTACCTTGTTAATACTTCATGATCACAGAACGTTCATTACATCAACAAAATAATAACTAAAAAAACAATAGTGTTATCGATGGAACATGTTACCTTTGGCACCTAATGAATTGTAACGTAAAATAGAATAATGGAAATGAGTTGTATCCTTTTGGTGGTTGCTCGACATAAAATTCACAACAAATGAGTGGGCACATTTTGTTTTCATGCATGTGATAAATATATTATACGAACAAGTGTAACTTCTCATGTCAACAATAGACGTGTAACACCACGTGCGGTGCTCTCTCCTCTCTCTTGCGCCGACTAGGGTTTCTTCTTCTACTTCTCGTTTTTTGGAGGCTATCTCCGGCAAAGGCTTCGGCCGGCGCTGAGAGATAGCCCTCCACCCCTCTCTGTTTCTCTTGTTGTTTTAGGCTGGCCTTGGCGTCGGTTCTTGGAGGCGGCAGGAGTGAGGCAGATGACTCGACGACGGCGGCGGCACCTTCTTCCGTCGATGCAGAAGCAGCCTCGCCTCTAGGCGGAGAGAGGATTCCCGGTTGAGGCCGGTTTGAAGACGCTGGCATCTCACAGTGGTTCTCCTTCTCGGCTCACCATCTACGAAGCGACAATTACTTTTGCAACGGAAGCCGGCGGAAGACGGAAGCTACTGCCGTTCAGTCCAGGTGTTGAGGATCTGAGAGAGCCGTCAGGGCCCTTCACCGCCGCGTCAGTGGAAGGACCGGCGAGTCAAATCTGTCTCTGTAAAATCGAAAAAGTCAGATCTGAAAAGAGGCGGGATAGATCCGATGGAGGTGGATCGCTTCGTCAGGGTCTGCTTCATGCAAGCCGCCTGTCGGAGCACTAAGCATGTTGAGAGGGATGTAGTAGACTAGTAGATCCGCCGGAAGACATTGAAACCGGGATCGAATACTCCCGTCGCCGGTGTCGTTCTAGGTGGATCTCGCTAGAAAACCGTGGGCTTCATATTCGTCAACACTAGTGCTAGGGTGCTATGCAGGTAGGTCACTTCGCGAGGATCCGATCAACTCTCTCCAGCACCGGCGTTTTTTTCCGATTTACTTTTTTTTGCAACTGTAGCCATCATGTAATTTGGGTCAAGGCCCACCCCTCTATTTGAGAGAGACTCAATATTTTAATGAATATAAAAATTAAAAAAAAAAAAAAAAGTGTAAATTCTCTGAGCATCGTTAAACTTCATATGATTTGAGCGAAATATCAAACTTTACACCCATGTATAAGGCCCTGCTCATATCATCAGGAGCGGAATTATAACTTTCATGAAAGCAAAGCTAAGCCTTTTTCCGAATATCAATTTATACCTTTCATTCACTTTCTGTCGATATGCTTTAATATATATTTGACCGATTCGATGCATTCTCAACTAGCTATTGGAATCGATCTTTCTCGTCTCTGGCATTATTTTATTTTATTTTTGAAAGCTATGACGATCCTTTTCTAAACAAATTGTTTCAGCCGCTTAAAATGAATTGAACCTTTTATGAAAGAAAAAAAAATATTTATTTAACCACATGGTGGTGGGCTAGTGGTTCTCATTTGGTGGAAGAGTTGCCCTCTTAGTCAAGGTCAGGGATCCATTCTCTCATTTATCATATGACCATATGGTTATGAGCCTTTGTTGAATACCCGGAGATAGAATCTATCCGTGGGCTGCACCAACTTATTTACTTGTATGATTTCTCAAAGCTCGTTGATTTTATGGACGAAATGAAATCCAAAACTGACAACTAAATATTTTATATAATCAAAGTTAGTATCAAGTTTATCATTGTAGCTGTTAAATCAGAGTAATAAAAATTAAATCCTCCAATGTAAAACTCTTGATCAAAAAAAAAAAAAAAAAAAAAAAAAAAAAAAAAAAAAAAAAAAAAACTCTTGATCACAAGTTATGTACAATTTGTTTTTACCAGTAACAACTTAAAACGAAAAAAAGAAGAAGTTTGTAGCTGTCATAATTGACTAATGCACATAAGCAAACGGAGCCAGTATTAAATCCGCAGATTATGCTAAAAAATAATATTTTTTCGCCGTATTCAAACATCATATATTCAGACATCATATGTAAGCAGTATGCAATTTAAGTATTAAACAAGTAGTAGTCAAGAATTCAGGGTTTCATTTTTCTTTGAATTTTGCACTATGATGTTTAAATTCTTCTTAACCACTTTATGGTGGGCTAGTGGCGAATGAATTTCCAGCTTGAGGGTGAAACTCCCAATAAGGCTGAGTTCGATTCCCATCAGCTGCAAACAACATGTTGTGGCCACGCAGCCATAGGTCTACGAGCCTATGTGAAAACCCGGAGGGAAGCTCTGTCTGCGGGATGCACCCCCCAACCAGGATCAAGCCATAATCACCTAATAATATAGACGCTAGTCGGAACCACCTTGGTGGGGTCCGGATACCTGGTTAAAAAAAAAAAAAAAACTTTAACAAAAAAAAAATGTTTAAATTCTTCTTTTCCTTTATAATGAACATATAAAATTTTAAACTAATGTTAAAGTTAGTAGCTTTCAAAACCATTCATCATAGAGGGATGTCTTATCTGACCATATGCAATGGTGAGGGACACCAAATTGTCATTTGGTAATTTTTTATTAATATTTTTAGATTAAAAAAAAAAAAAAAAAAAAANTGAGCAATGGAAAAAGTTGTTGTTGTGGGTGTGAAAATTATTTTATTATTATAATTTAATAAAAGAGAGAAAAAAGGGAAATAAAGAAAGAGAGAGAGAGTGTGGCTTACACCCGGTTGTGTAAAATTTGTATTATTATTTCTTTTTTTTATTCCTTACACCCCACTGAAAAATGCCCCATTGCATTTGGTCTAAGAAGGACGTCTCATTTGAGGATACGTCGCTCGTTGGCTTGGGATTTTGAAATTAAATTTAAATATAAAAATGCTGGGACTTTGGTTGGGGAGCCACCATTGCACCTGGTCTTAAGAGTGTGTGTATATAGTTTTAAACTTAATAAGGTATTTTTTACTTTTGGATTTGTATCATTTTTACTTCTTCCCCTTCAAGTAGTGACAAATCATACGTCTATTTACGGGACAGCCAATTAGAAAAAGGAGTCCAAATCATAAAATTTATTGAACCATAATATTGGTGTGGTACAAGCGTACAAGCAACTGTGCTTGACTTTATTATCAACCAAACATGTAGTCAATCTAAATACAATTCCATTTTACTACCTCATCGTCAGTCCATATTTTTGTTAGGCCGAACGGACAAAAGTCTGATTTTATTTGGGTTTGTGCTTTGTAGTTTTGGCCTTTTGGGCCATTTATTTGGCCCCTAGTCCCCTACAACTAAAGCATCAAGGCCTTGCTCTAATTGCTCATTCTCATCTCTATTTTCTTTGAAAGCGAATCTCAAAAGTCAAAAACCACTCTTTATTACTAAAGCTCAAAGACGTTGCTCTAATTGTAACGTTTGGTCTTCCACTCTTTCATTTCGATCTCTGAAAGTTGGGAGAGAAAATGGAGACGAAAGTGAGCACAACGACAAAATCTTTGAAAAAAGAAGGGAGTCCTCTCAGAGGCATTTTCAGTGTGAAAACCAAACAAGACATGAAGAGAATCGAGGAAACAGAGGACTGTTTCATTCTCGATTTCAATCCTTTTGATTCGTTCGACGTTAAAAAGCTCTCCTTTTCTGGTGATAAAGATCTTGCCATCATCCATGAGACTGGCCAGGTTTAACTTTTAAACTACTTAAGGGTTTATCTATATGTTTATAATCTTGAAAACGTAATGAAAGCTATTGGATCGCAGGTGGCTTGTAGAGATTACCCACATCCAAGACATTTATGCTTGAACTTTCCTTTTGGATCAACTCCTAATGCAACCTATTGTGATCTGGTAATTTATGTGAGGTTTTTTTTTGCCATTTTATTTCTCTCTCTTTTTAAATGATGTAAGTAAAAAAAAAAAAGTATGAAATGTAGAATAGGTAAATCTTATGTATTATTCAATAGAGAGATCTCTATATATATAGAGTACAAAGAAGAAATCTAAAGATTTACACATAACAAGATATAGAATATTATTAACATTTATCTAGTACTCTAATATGAAATGGATTAATGTTTCTGTTGTTAATTTGTTTCATGTTTTCCTATAAATCTCCTATGAAACTGTACATCTTATATATCTCGGTTAGATTTGGAAATTAGTCTAACAATAGAGATTGACAATATATGCAGTGTTACTGTTACGTATGCGATAAGCCTGCTCCTTGTGCACAGTGGAAATCTTCCCATTGCAATGCTACGGCGGACTCTAAGGAGCGGAAGTTACTGACCTATGAGAATGATTACTCCGATTACTCCGACTACTCCGATTACCCCGACTACTCCGATTATTCCGATTACCCCGTCTACTCCGATTAAGATCATCTTTGACGAGACTAAGTAGGTCAACAACTCAACATAGCTTTGGAAGACTATGTAATGACAATAATGTGTATGAGATTTTTAATGTTTCGAAATGCATTTTCTCTCTTGTCTTGATATTTACTAGCCTTCATTAAAATGGCATGTCATCTCCTCCAATAGAGAGATCTCTTATGTATTATTCAATAGAGAGATCTCTATATATATAGAGTACAAAGAATAAGCCAATCAAATCTTGTTATATATATAGAGAGATCTCTATATATATAGAGTAAAATGGCATGTCATCTCCTCCAACATGCTCAATGCCTACATTACTTAATAATAAGCCAATCTCTCAATCAAATCTAAAGTGTTAATCTGAAATGCCGGGAAAAAGTACCATTATATCAAGATAAGGAGGAGCGTCTTAGATAACATGTGGCAGATCAAAGTTGATGCTTTTAATGTTTGGGTACTTAAGGAGAGTCATTTGAGAGTGACACTAATGCTACCAGCAACATCAACCAAAGATGTCAAGCCCTCAATTCCCTTTATAGGCCGTTGTTGAAGACATTGTTGAATCTAAAGGTCAGACTCTTGGTACTCCAACGAGCCCATAGCCCATACTATAGACCTTGTTGAATGGGATCCCACCTTCACGAACTGTATCTGTCAAATGGTACTTGCACAAACTCACATATATACTTGAAAAGCATGTGCCTATGACACTTTAATCTAGCTATGTTGTTTTAACGGATGTGAGCAAGATAATAATAAATTAAAAACGTAAAATACATCAACACAAATTTAACGTGGTTCACCAAATGTTATGTTTACAAATTATCAAAAATTCATATGGCATACATTATTTGGTAAAGCATGTCTTCTGTGTTCCTCAATTCGAGGTCGATTTCGTTCCGTGGACTTTTTTTTCTTTTACAACCAACACGTTTTTTTGTTATTTCGTTATTGAACAAAAATTTTATGTTTAAAATGTAAAGTCGATTCCGATATTTCATATTGCTATACAAATATTTTATATAGAAATTTAACTGTATATGATTAATAATAATTGATTGCACGAAGAATTTGTCTTCAATATCAGTAATTACGTGGTAGATGAGCCGTTACGATTCATTGTAAATTGAGTAGAAAAATAAGAATAATAATAATAAGTTTCGGCGACGGTTACTATAAAAGTAGTAGAGGATGTTTAATATTTTATTCAGATTCAGACAAATCGCCCAAAAGAAAATAGAAAAACACTTTAAAAGGAGAAACATGAGATTTGAGCTTGTGTTCATACCATTTCCTGGCATTGGTCATCTCAAATCAACACTTGAGACGGCGAAGCTACTAGTGGAGCGAGACGACCGCATCTCTGTCTCCGTTCTCATCCTCCCTTCCCTTTCCGAAGACGGTGCTTCCGCCTACGTGGCTTCCCTCTCCGCTGCACACAACAACCGCCTCCGCTACGAAGTGATCTCCGGCGGAGATGACCAAACCACCACGAGGCTTGACATCCATATCAAGAATCAGATACCAAAGGTGAGACATGTCCTTGAGAAACTCGTCAGCGACTACTCGACATTACCTGACTCGCCTAGGCTCGCCGGGGTGGTCGTAGACTTGTTCTGCACTGTGATGATAGACGTGGCGAACAAGTTAGGTATTCCGAGTTATCTGTTTTACACGTCAAGCGCAGGACTTATCGGACTAGGGTTTCACGTTCAGATGTTGTGCGATGAGGACAAATACCATGTCCATGAAAGTGATTATGAAGACTCAGAAGCTGTGTTGGACGCTCCGAGTTTGACACGTCCTGTTCCGGTTAAGTGTCTTCCTCAAGGTCTGGCATCGAAAGAGTGGCTTCCGATTCTTGTGAACCAAGCAAAGAAATACAGACAGATGAAAGGCATTTTGTTAAATACTGTTGCTGAGCTTGAACCATATACGTTGGAGTCTCTCTCGAGTGGTGGGAATATTCCTCCTGTTTATCCAATAGGGCCAATTTTGCAACTAGAAAACCAAACCGGTGGTGATAATTCGGATGTTTTAGAATGGCTTGACGAGCAACCACTTAGATCTGTAGTGTTCCTTTGTTTCGGGAGCATGGGAAGTTTCCGTGAGGAACAAGCAAGAGAAATCGCAGTAGCGCTTGTGAGAAGTGGCCACCGGTTTCTCTGGTCTCTCCGTCGTAAATCAAAGTCTGAGTCTCCAGAAGAAATCAAGAATCTTGATGAGATTCTTCCCCTAGGATTCATTGATAGGACAAAGAAGAAAGGAAAGGTGATCGGATGGGCACCACAGACCGCCGTGCTGGCGAAGCCATCCATTGGAGGCTTCGTCACTCACTGCGGTTGGAATTCGGTGCTAGAGAGCATATGGTTCGGTGTTCCAATGGCGGCATGGCCGTTATATGCAGAACAGAAGTTCAATGCTTTCGAGGTGGTGGAGGAGCTTGGTTTAGCGGTGGAGATAAAGAAGTATTGGCGTTCGGTGGAACTGGTGACCACCGAGGAGATAGAGAAAGCAATCAAGTGTCTGATGGAGCAGGACAGTCACGTGAGGAAGAGAATAAAGGAAATGAGCGAGAATTGTCACATTGCTTTAATGGATGGTGGATCCTCTCAAACTGCTTTGCAAATGTTTATCCATGACGTTATTCAGAATATTATTGCTTGATAATTGACGCGTGGGTGAGACTGAGTGATGGACCAAACTGGATAAACAACACGTGTTAGAAGACCCAACAATAATTTTCTTGACTAAGTCGTCTCAAGATAGATTTTCGCTCTTTACTTTATAAGGAACGAGTCTGACGTTCCATTTTCAAGTTTATTTGCTTCCTGATTTGGAAGGATCCATGATCCCCATTTGCTTGCTTCATGTACCTTTTTTTTTTTTTTTTGCTTCATGTGCTTTGCTTTTATATAAATAAATATAAAAACATTGTGGTCTTGTTGCTTTTGGACTTAAAATGCTACAAGCTACAAACTTTCGAGCTATATAATAATACTAATCATGGGCTAGTCTCGATTCGGTCCATTCGGTTTTCGGATATTTTGGTTTCTTATTTAAAAATTTTGGTTCAGTTTCGGATCTTGAATGAGAAACCAATATTAAATAAAAATATTTTCGGGTCATTTTCGATTTCGGTTCGAGCCGAAAAATTACGGATATATTGAGATTTTTTAGAATTTTTCGGATTTTTTTTTCTTTCTCGGGTATTTTTGGATTTTTTGGTTTTTAGGATATTTTCGATTAAGTTTTGTTTTGGTTATTTGGATATTTGGATATTTTGAATATTTTTGAATTTTTTAGGATATCGGTTAGTTATTTGGTTTTAAAATATCTAATATTTTTAGCTATATATGTATTTCAGATATTTTGAATATCCATTTGGTTATCGGTTCAGTTCGGTTTATAACTGATATCCATCGATATCCATTGATTTTTTGGCTATATCCAAAACCGATCCAAAACCAAATTTTCGGTTCGCTTTTTATGTCGGACTAGTCAATACATATTGAGCTTTTTGTATTTATTGGGCTAATACTTAGGCCCATATTACTTTTGACCCAAAAAAGATAGGACCATATTACTAAATCATGAAAGGCCTTTTTAATCTCACCAGAGGAAGCGCAACGTTCGAGTCTCCCACATTCTCTTCCCTATTGATCTCTGCGAGTTGTGAGAGAAATATGGAGACAGAGGATGAAGATGTCACGTCACACCTCTCAGACTTGGCCATTATCCATGAAACTTAGCCATTGCTTCCAAGTTGCTGAAAACGTGAGATAAGCACACACAACATAAGAATTCTCCAAACTCCGGCGCACCGAGTTTCAACTTTATTAGAAATCTATTAAGATGATTACACACTCTTAATTGGATTTACACACAGCCTAAGAACACCCTCTTAGCTTGTGACCAACTGATTTCTAACCTAAACAAAGCAGAGACGATACACGAGTTTTTCTCTCGTTATCTCTCTCTTTTTATCTTACCGTATAGAGTAAACACTTACTCTCTAAAATAGAAAAAGCTCTACACTAGACTTTTTCTTTTATGAACGGCTAACCCTACCAGCTCTCCATCCAACCCCTTTTATATTCATAGGGTTGATGAAGCCTCTAGAATTACGTCCTTGATTTGGGCGACTCCAAATCTTTCTTCTCATATATTTGTTTCCAATTTGCTCGTATCTTCTATATTCCAAATCTTCATTAGCACGCATGTTCCACATCAGCTACCCATACTTTGTCATTATCTTCAGCTAAGGAATTGGTCCACGTCATCTATTATTGCTTCATTAAAAGTTTGTCTCACTAAAACAGCTTCTTCGTTGTTCCAGCAACTCTGCAGTCTGAACACTTTTCTCTGCAGTTTCATCTCCAGTGAAACCTGCACTTACAATCTCCCCCTTTTTGATTGAATTTGACAATCCAAGCATTCCTGGACTAAGATATAAATTCTTATCACAAATCAAGCGCACACCATACTCAAAGACGATAGGAAGGTAAATACTCCAGCAAAATTTATGTATCTCCCCCATAATTTCAACATCTCTCCCTTAATTCAAGACCTTCCTCTTCAACTTGAAGNTTCAAGACCTTCCCCTTCAGCTCCAAGTATTCAGTTCAAAAACTTCGAAATTAGCCCCTTTAAGACTAATCTCCCCCTGCTTGATTGGCACAATCCAGTCAAAAAACACATCCAAAGTGTTAAGAGCAGCAACTCACGTTCTAGTGGTGATAAAAACATCCCATCTAGCTTTTTGATGCTTCCCATCCAGTTTGCATTACCAAAACCAACTGCTTCATACTTNGGACTTGGCAAAATTGCTGGAACACACTGCAACTTGTTCCACGTTTTTCACATCAGAAATTCGAAAAACACAATTTCATTGCACACTCATCTGGTTCATCTTCTTCAACTTGGGAATAT
>OVAQ01001778.1:0-15869 GCA_900406345.1 Erysimum cheiri
AATTAAAAGTATGGTTGAAGGGGCATTTTTGCAAATGCCCCAACATTTTAACAAAAGAAATTCTGTTTTGAAATAAAAATAAAATAAAAGGATAAAAAGGGGTAAAAAAGTATGGGCAATTCTCTAAAATACCACTATTTTTGTTTTTTGGACAAAAATACCACCAAAATAAAATAANNCCCTATGAACAATAATTTCATATTAGTGGTATTTTTGGAAAGAAAACTTTTTTAATGGTATTGGAGGGCATTTCTCAAAAAGTAATATACCAGGAGATTGTGATATTCTGAAGAGGACAGATGGAGATGATCCGAGTAAATTAGAAATCCAAGAGCATAATTTCCGTTAAGCAAAACCTTGAGCAACACCAGTGGCATCTTTATTCCCATTCCCATCTCCCGGTTAGATTTCAACGTATTAAAATTTAACACTTAGATTTTTATAAGATAAAAAAATTTTTTATATAATAGTTTAAAATCATAAAAATATTTTGGTTAATTATAATGTTTAATGAAATTAAATCAGTTTACTTAAAAAATATTTATATGATATTTAGTTTAAAACATTTCTAATTTGGTTGTCATAGACTCGTAGGATTTTAAACATTTCTTGACTACTGACTGATACAGCAAGCTAGTAGATACACACACATGAAATACATAGAAAGTTGATAACAGATATATACGCTCTTCTGTCTTTAATCAAATGGCATCTTAAGGCCCAATAATATTTCTTTTCTATGCCTTAGTGATACAAATTAATGATGATGATATAGTATTTTTTTGGGCGGTATATAATACTCTTTTTACATTTTCTTTATTTACCTTTTTCGTTAATTTACCTCTTAAAGTAGGACCGAAAGAAAGTTTACTGTTTTTTGGGCATATTATTTTTTTCACATGACTTTTAATTGAGATATAACTTAGAAATACAAATATGAAATCCCGAGATGCAACAACTCCAAACACACGAACAAAACTGCAGAATTACCAACGAATAGAGGATACACGTATATTTTTCATTATTGAAAAAAAAATATGATATAGAGTTGGTAAAATTCAACGCAATTGAGATCTTCGATGATTCTTCATCACCCAAAACCTCTCGATCTCTTCTGCTGTTCTTCCCGGAATCCTCCCAGCTATTAAATCCCACCTTAATTTACAAACAAACAAACAAAAAAAAACTAATCTTTAATTCCCTTAATTATTAAAATCGGATGTTAAAAGATTTACCTAACAAATAAAAATTAATCAAGAGAAAGAATGAAAAAAAACCTTTCACCAACAAGCTTATACATCCTGCAAATCAAATCCTCTTCTTCTTGAGCCATTGATATATCTTCCCACTCAAGACTGCTCACTTCTGTGTCCACGTCATCAAATTTCACAATTATCATTAATAAATAAAAATACGACGCCGTATTGTGTGGAGATGATGAGTTAGCTGAGAAAAGTTATACCTTCAGAAGAAGAGGCAACAATGGTTGGATTGGTCTTGCGATGCTTCGACTTACGCTGCGTATCCATCTCAAAACACTCCTTACTATACCAAGATTTACGATCGTACCGTGAGATGTTTTTTTCAATCAATACGGTTTGGTACGGTTTAAGGTAGAGAGAGAGTGGTGGATTTTAAGTGGAGAACATGAAGCCTCTTCTCTCTATTTATAGGGGAAAATTTTAACGACCGGTTTGGTCGGTTTCCACATTAAGGAATCATGTATGATGTATATCGTACTTTATTTCCTTAAATCGGATTTAACATGATTTATTACTATAAGAAAAATAAGAATCTTAAATATTATTCTTATTAATTAGATTGCAACTTATGGGTGGCAGTAATGTATGCCAGTATGTGTGCAATGCTTGACGGATTTCATTAAGAACCAATAGGAATCATATAAGACATGTTTTACATCATTTACTACGTCATGTTCTTCTCTAATTGCTTTTAAAATACTACTTGCATTGAGTATGATGTTTTATATCTATACGCAGAAAAATAAATTAAATTCGATATTAATCAACTATGTTAACGATGTTGTTAGTCGTTAGACACACGTGTATGCATTTTTCATTTTTCTTTTTTGGTGGAAGGGATTAAGGTAGCTACTTAACGACGAAAATTTTAAATTTAAAATACAGTAATATGTACGAAAATCATCAAATATAATTAACAATGGTTGATTATAGACATGAGGAACTATGCATTAGGAGAATCACTTAACTTTGACATTTATGAATTTCAATCTAGCTAATACATTTTTGTTTTCATTTGAATTAAATTCTCAATTTAATGAAACGTATTGTTAGAACTATCAAAAGGTGAGTTGAAAGTTTGTTAGGGTTGAATATAAAATTAATTTAACGTCGTGGATATTCCCTCATTAATTCACATCGCAATTTTATTCCATGCCTCGTTTTATTTTGTTCGGTTTATCATTTATCTACTTAAAAAAGAAAAGGTTGAGCAACGTACTCATTAACTGAACAAACTATGCAGTTGCAACTGAACATGACACGTGGCTTTATATTTCATTTAATCTGTTGGGACCATAGCATCATGACTCATGACGCTTGACTTGATGCACCCTTTTTTTTTTAATATACTGTACTTGGTATATAACAGGTTCATTTTCCCAGTCTCGATTTTTTTTTGTTTCGGTCTACTCTGAGTTTTACCTTTTACGAATGAAGAGAAATCATAGGGACTACTAATTTGTTGGGATGGGACCATTGGCGCATCCAATTTTTACATATAAAAGTTAATTTTTCCAACCTCGATAATTCTATACTTGTTTCCGTCTGCACTGAATTTTGATGAATGTACAGAGATCATAAAGGATGTATAAAAGTAAAACAAAAGAGACACAATCACGGACCCAACAAGAAGGAGAAAACTATAAAGGTTTGCAAAAAATTATACTCCATAAAGAGTTGACAATAAAATAAAATAATACTATTACACAATTCGAAATTCGAGCTTTTAGAATTTTACATTATTAGACGGTAATGGAGGAGATACATAACTTTATTATGACCACATTATGATCTCACAAATGTTTTATGCGAATAATCACTAGAAATCAGTATATGAATTATAAAACTTGAAGTGCTAAGTATATCTCAAATCAATATTCCTTCATATCCAATATTTAATATTAAGTTATTGACAAAAAAAAAAAAAAAAAAAAAAAGGATATTTCAAAATTTTTAATATGCCTTTAAAAGTTGTAGCTGGGATCCATTAGCCAGAGAGATATTTCTACTAAGCCCTCTCTAAACACATGTTCTTTCAAATCATCCTCTTAGATTAAATTTCTTTCCATCACAGCCTCTTCTAAAAGACTGAGCCGTCGCTGAGGCTTGGAGTTATATACATGAACTATTGGAAACTGGGACTTGAGAAAAAAAAAATACTGTAAATGTTTTTTTGTCAAGTGAAATCTCAATGGAAAACAATCAACTCCAAGGAAAAGCAGATAAGAAACACACATAGAGAAAAATGTTTTGTAACTTAGATATTGAATCAAACCAAATTCAAGTTTCCAGTTATGATACAAAAGAAGGTTTTGGTCAGATTATCAAGTCGAAAAAGGACAAGCATCACGAGACATAACGAGTGAAATCTTATACAACCTACGATGTGGTTAACTATTCGATCCTCACTTACAAGTTACAATGCAAGAGATGTGAACGGTTGGTGAGTTTCTATCACCATGGTCTGCCTTTTCCTCCAAGCCGGCGTGCAAGCTCAAAGTCTTTTCTCACTGATATGAACGGAAACAGATATGGATGAGCATATTATAGATGATTTTCAAGCAAGTATTGATTCAAAGGGATACAAAAGTATGTGTGTGACTCCTAAATTTGGACTGAAAATGTCTTCTTTTGGAGTACTTACTCAGAGTAACACGTCTTGCATGGATGGCACAGAGCATTGAATCTGAGAACAAACCAACCAAGTAATCTTCTGCCGCCTGCCCAAACATGACATTATTATTTGTCAAGGGAACATGACATTATTTGTGATGTGCGGGACTCTCTCTATACATCATTTATACATTCATATCGAGAAAAAAGTTGAAGGACTGGTACCTCTTGAAGAGCCACAAGAGCTTCAGCAGTCCAACGAGTGATTTCCGGAGGGGCCAACGCGTGGGTTATACTTCTGACCTGGTAAAACAATGTAAATTAGTTTGATTGGACACAAATCAGCATTTCCATATCACTGGGGATTCATGTTACCTATTGTAGTTACAGATATCATATGATTCTGAATCTATGAGCCAATAACCTCAAAGAAAAACTAGTTTACAAGCTACTTAAACAGAGGGTTGGCCAGCTCATGATTGCTCTGAAGGGTTGTTAAATTGCTATACCACTATGTTCACTGCGTTGATGCTCAGACAACCATGTTGAAAACAAGAAACAAGTAGCACAATATTATGAATAACAAAGTTCGTTGCATTTTTGTCTGAGTTTGCAGAATCAGGTGTGCAAATCCTAAAACTAGCCACATTAAACACCAACAGAGACAAAAGACAGCAAGTTATTATGGCTGGAAAGCAAAAGAAAGAGAAAAAACGAGAAACTCACTTGTCTTATAAAACTAGCAGCTGGAATAAGAAGGTTTGTGCTCTTCTGAAAATGGCGAATCTCTCTCAGAGCAACGGTTCCTGGCTTGTATCGATAAGGTTTATTTTGTGAACCTACAAGGACAATACAAAGGTTAGAGAATAAACACAATAGATGTCCTGCATTCCCAAGAGATGTTTCAAAAAAAAAAAAAAAAAAACTAACCTTGTGGCATAGCGTTTCTGGGTCTCTTAGCCCCTTTCTTCACAAAGCAAATGAGAATTAGATCAACATAACGAAATCGAATTCAATCAGTTCATAAGGAATGGTCAAAATCTTACTTTTCTTCCGGTAGCTGGTGAAGTTGTAGGAATTGCTGCAATGTTACAAAGAAAAAAATTTAACACACCGCACAAACAAGAGAGATGAAAAAATAGGGAAAAAGATTCAAAGTGTTTATAATCTCATAACAAAACTCACTTTGTTGAGTATCATCTCCACCTTCACTGCCCCTTGTTGTCGGGTTCTACAATTTCAATACATATACAAATTGGACAAATTCATAACGAGATGAAAATTCGAAACCTAAAACGGAAAAAGGTGCCGTACCGTACTCGGACTTGCCGCCTGAGAAGGTGAAGCAGTGGCGTCTACAATTTCAGATGCGAAATCTAGGGTTAACAGTGGGGGAAAAAAAAACCTAAAATCCAGGATGAAAGAGAAACCAGATTGAAGGTACCAGTTCGATTCCGAGGTTTTGACCTGGTAGTGAAGTGCTTGGTTCTCGCCATTAATATATCACTACATGAGAAATCGAACCGTTAGACGATGAATCGTAAAATCGAAAGATAAAATCTTAGAAACGACGAAAACTGCGATTATGAAATTCACCTGATGAGAAATTTCCCGCTCGACACGAAAAGATCTCAAGATTGGAGAGGATTTTATTTTCCCGCTCCACCCTAAATTTTGATTTTACTCAATTACTACTTGTTTTAATCAGACTTGGAAGAAAATGGTCGCCGCGTCGTACTCATAACCCGCCACTTCATAGAGAGGGTTCGCCTCTTCGCAAACGACTCCGTCAGGAAGAAGATCCTTTTCCTTATTTACCCCTGGACTTAGCACAATATTCCATTCAGGACCTGTTTAGATGAAAATTGAAAACTTGGGGGGGGGGGGGGGAAGGGGTTTTGGGTTTTCCCGTTAAANAAACCCCACATTCAAATTATCTGACTCTCTTTCTCCCCTTTTTGTGCTTTGTCTCTTGAATTTGGCACAACGTGGTCAGCTTTTTCTACCACAGATTCTTTACATTCTATCAGCATATTCCAATCATTCAACAGAGAATTGGAAACTGAAGGCTTTTTAATATAAACATTCACATTCACATTTTACATTGGTTTCTTTTTCCTTTTTACAAAAAGTATCTACAAAAAAAGCAACGGTCATAAAATATCTTACATCAAAACTTCACCATTGGAGAAGAAGAAGACATGTTTTAAGACATTGATCATTACCACACATAAACCGTGGATATATATGTATATATTATATATATAGACAAAACCAAAAAAAAAATCCTCAAGAATATTATATCACATAGTGGAATTGATTCCTTCATTTTGCTTAAGATCTGAGATGAGTCAAGTCTTGAGAAGCCAATCTTTCTGAAACATCTGCTAATGATTTCAGATTACATCTTATGAGTGCTTCCACGAAATAGCAAGTCTCATCCTTTGTGTTTCCTTGAGGAACATCAACTACAAACGATTCAATCACCATTGTTCCTGCTCTTCCTTCTATTATCTCTGGATGAACTGTCACTATCGAAGAGTAATTCTGCAACAAAACAAATATTAAATTCATCATCATCTAAACACACAGATAATACCATGTATGAGATTTTGATGAATCGTTTAACCTTAAGTCTGTGATCACCACCAATGATTTTGATACCGAGGATGTGTTCTTCATCATCAAGAAGTTCCAATCTCTCTGTACTGGTTGTCGCCGGGAGTCCAGATTTGACATTGACTTCTCTGAGACTGCCGATTTCAGGATCACCGATTACTGTACACCTGCTCACGAATGGTTTGTATTTCTGCGGCTGATCAAATCTCCGCACCAGTGACCAAACCTAGTTTTAAGATTTCAATTCCAATCGTTAGCAGAGATTTGGGGGAAAACCCTAACTCGGTGGTTGGGATCAAAATTTGATAAATCAAAACTGAAATTGACGGATCAAGATCGGAGATAATGTTCAGAAATCGGTGAAATTAGCCATAGAATTGGAGAGGCGTACGAGATGAACAGGAGCTTTGATGTGTTTGACAAGAGCAGAGGTACACTGGTTATCTCTGCAGTGATGTTGATGATGCGTCCGTACGCACTGCACCGTCTCAAGACCTCCGTACATAGCCGTGCCGCCGTCCATATCCTCTTCTTCCGATCAGAATCTCCTCTTTCTCTTTCGTTCTTCGATGTTTCTTTCTCGGAGATAATCTGTGAAAATGGATAATAAATAGAAGAAGAAAGTAAAACAAACAAAAAGGAAGAAAAGATGCTTCGCTATGCAAACAATTAACAAAACTCGGAGTATATAATAAGTAAGATTTTTGTTTCTTTAAATAATAATCGTCGAACGCACCGACATGTTAACTTTTTTTTTATGTTGTACCTAAAATCTTTTCTTCTTAAGCTTCTTCTCCTTCACACATTTTACAACTTTTCAAACCAAAAAAAAAAACACACACTAATGGTTGTGCTTTTTTTTATTGTAACAAAACAACAAAAGATTGAGCGAGTGTTCTGTATGACGTTTTGGGACCTAAATCTGATCAAACAAACTATACTTCTTAGAAAATTATTTATTTTCACGGGGTAAGATCGTTTCAAACTTTATAGATATTTTGTAAATTAAACAGACCTATATTTTGGCCTCCTTTCTTCAGTGAGAACTTTAATCTCGTAAATTTTATTTTCTTTTAACCAACCATAAACATAATATAATTGCTTGAAAGATGCGTAGCTAATTTAATATATACCACCAAAAAATTAAGAATATTGAATATCTCTGACGGATTTGTAAATTTTTGTGCTAAATAAACAATAGTGTATGTTGAGTCGAAATTAATCGACGTTGTTTTGTAAATTGTTTGGTAGAATATGCTGAGTTATATATTCTACATAGTTGGTCTTCACGCTTCACGTATCGGGTCCCATATGTCTTGTGCCATATATATAGTTAGAGTTGGTCATCAACAGTTTCATCATATCCTTCCGCGCCTGCTTCGTGTACGGCACATAAGATATGCATGTTTCCTTTCTAGGAGGTGAAGGTGTAGCTAGAAGACATCCACGATCTGAAATCATGAAACAAGAACAAGAATTTTGTAACGTTTAGCTGTTTTAATATTTAAGTAACAATGAACCAAATTTGAAAAAAAATGTATAAATTTGAGTATTTAAATTTGAAAATTTTTGGTTTATTTCCAAAGAAAAGTATCTAACAAAACTACAAATTAAACCTATATGCTAAGAAATCAATAACACTACCTTTTTGTTATGCCTAAAGGTCATACAACGGTAATTACGGTTTCTAACCAGTAATTTATGCATAATTATTATACTTAGTGAATTCTACTTTCTTTTTTATCAAAAGACTCATCTTTACTTTTGTTTAAAAATAAATAAATCATAAATCACGTCTTAGATAACTCTAGTTAAATGATTATCTTATCTTCTAACATATGAATTATGGTTTAAGGTTTTCAAAAAGAACAATCTTTGATCTTGTAACCATTTTAACCAACACATTATAACCGGAGGTTTCTTTTTTTCTTTTTCTTTTGTTTAATTCGGAGGGTTTCTTGTTCAATTTGAATATTATTTATGCTTTTACAAGTCTCATTGTCTCAAATTGACGAGACGGTAAAAAAAGGAATTAATTAGCTCAAATATTTTCTGCAACTATGTTGGTTAAGGCTTCTCATAATCTTCGTTTAATGTTAAGTGATAGTAATATACTCTCTCTGTTCTTTTTTATAAGATTTTCTAGTTTTTCAGATATAAAAAATAAACATATTAAAATATATTATTTTTTGCGATTTATAATTTCTAACAACTTTAATCTAGTAATATTTAGTTATCTTTCTTGAATTCTATAATTTATTATTAACAATTTTACATAAAAAAGTAAGAAAATCTTTTTTTTTTAAACCAAATATTTTTAACAAAAAATCTTATAAAAAAAAACTGAAGGAGTAGTAGTTAAAGTTACAGTAACCTTATCAGATTGAAATTTACCAAAAATATCTTCAATCTTATCAGATAGGATAGGATCACCTTTGGCGTTAGGCATGCAAACTTACGCAAAAGATGACTTTTAACATAAATACTAACTGCCACAAGATAAAAACGAAGACTCTTTTTAGTGACAGCTACAACTCAACTAAATATGGTCAAATTATAAGAAAGCTGTATACGTGGCATCTTATTAGTGGTTTATTGTCTGACATTTTCATGGTCACTTATTGTGATATCTGGTAAAATTGACACGTGTAAATTTACTTTTTGCTTACTTGGATAGCTTTTTGCCGGCCAATTCTCGAATCAAAAACCTGAGTGAAGCGAGAAAGACCCAAAAAGGCAAAACATGAAAAGAAAAAACACACATAAATCTCGTAGGAAGAGATTGATGCTGCAAGAAAAAAATTACGACGATACACATAATTAGTGTAAGTAAATACAGAAAATTGAATCCACAATCACATTCAGTTTTTTTAGTTTGATATTTCATTTCCCAGCTTCTTATTTAAAAATTAATAATAAACTGAATAAAAATAAATTTAGTAAAAAAATCATTTTTGGTTGTTAATTGGAATGTAATTTAATCCATATATCTTTAATCTAAGAACTTTAATTTTCACTTCTAACTTATTATTATTTCTTTCATGTATAATTTATCATCATACTGAAATATCTATTGTCAGTTTGAAACAACCATTGTCTACTTTGACATCGTATTTTGCAAATTAGTTTAAATTATCCAAATCTACGGTTAGATGGCCAGACAAGATCCGACCTATAGAGGAACATGAGAGCATCATCACAATATAGATAAGCCAGTGAGTACAAGAAACAAAAAGCTTTCTTCAAGCCAAAAAAATATAGTTTTTGCCTTTTGGCATGTAAAAGAAAAACTTCACAATCCTTCAGCTTTACTACGTTCTTCAGCCATTCTCTTCTTGATCTCATGTGCTGCATTGAAAATCCCCATCGTTGGTTGGTTACACACAAAGCACTTCTTGTTCTTTGTGTGATGCTGCATCATTACATGGACAAACTTTTTAGTTTCACTAAATGCTTCACAAACAAATCAGAGTCATAATCGTGGTTTAATTTATCATACCTTTAAAGCACAATGCTCACAGAAGTAATGCTTGCATTTGGTGACAACTGGATCAACGAAAGGCTCTCTGCAAATGAAGCAAGCAAATGGCAATGCATCTTCGTCTTCGTCGCTATCCTTGTCGGCCTCATCATCTTCATCCTCAACTCCCATAGCTTTATTCCTCTTCCTAACTTTCTCTGCTTCTTCCCATTCTTTCTCTATTTGCCATCCTGGTTTGTAATCCCCACGGTCATGCAAGAACTTACAAGAATCTCCATATCCACAGTATCCGGTTTCTTTGTAATCCTTGCATATATCTGGCTGGTAATCGAATCTAGCCGATACTCTGATGTGAGCGGAAGCTCTTAATGGCCCGTGTGATCCCCCAGCTTTCTCACTCGAGATTGTTTGTTCTCTTCTAAACCCAGCTTTGTGATCTGTATATCCATGAATTCCAGTGTACAGCTTCTCATCTGAAGCCTTCTTTTTATTCCCTTTCAGTGCTTCGCCTGCTCGTTTTAGAACTCTCTCACGGATAGCTCGTGCGTCTTGATTGAAGTCGGTTTCAGTTTCTAGAGTTGCTGTCGCTCCACTGTCGTTTTGAACCTGGATTTCCTTGGATGAATCATAGTGAAAGACGGGTTTCTCAGGAGCTTCATTCGTTGTCGTAAAGCTCTTAGATGGTCCAGAGGAAAAGAATAACTTGCTATCAGGTTTTGCAACTTTCTTTAGATTTTGTAATATAGAGCTTTCGCTTTTCGAATCTCCATCTTCTTCATCTGCGTCAATCGTTCTTTTCCTTACGTTTTTAGGTTTTGATGGCCTCTTGAAGAAAGTGCAAACTGAAACAGAACAACAATATTGATCATTGTATCTCCTGTTTCCTAAATGACAATTTCTAGCTAACAACAAAGAACAAGGAAAAACTCGAAAGGTCTAAATTCTCAGTCAGGCAACATAACTCCACTAAAATTGAGAGAGAAGAAAGTATATGTAACCTTTTTGAGGCTGCGAGTCTTGTCCAGCAGGTTGAGGTTGAGATTCTTCTTGCTGAGAAGGTTTAGGTTCAGCAGAATCTGACATTGTTAGATATAAGATTATGTAATCTGAATTTTGCTGCTTAGTGTTTGCCTGCAAAACGCAAGATAATCCTCACGGTTAATATTAAGGCCATTATCTGAAATTTTATAAAGATTGTTCTTAAACGACTAATCGATTTTTCTTCAGAAACAAATACCAAACTAAGAAGAAACCCTAGCTTATCTATCAGCACAGCAATTTCATTCGGAAGCGTGGAGTAAACCGGAAATAGAAACTCCAGAGAAGGAGAAATCCAAAACAAGAACTCACAGTTCGAACACTTGATGCATTTACTGAAGCTATAAAATTTGGAATCCAGAAAACGCTTACTCGAATTTGAACATTGACGGAAAAACAGAAATCAAAAGTAAGTATACAATATTAGGAAAAATATGTTACCTTCAAAAACCTTAGCAATCGACGCCAGTGAACTACGCCGGGAAGATGAACGACGACGCCGTTCGCGTTTTCCGATTTACAGAAAAATCAATGTGTAGAGAGAGAGAGAGAGGAGAAGTAAGGAATATGAGATGAGGCGGTTAGTTGAATTTGGATCATGGATCTTAATGGGCCAAATACTCTTTAATAGGCCCAATGCACAAAAAATTGGTAACTTGTTTATTTGTCCCTTTTGACTTTGACCAAGTCTTCATATGAAATTTGTTATTCAATTGATAAAGACTTTATTACTACTTTCAATATTTAATTGCATAATATTCCCATTTCCCTCTCTTTTGTCGTATAATTCTGTCCAAGAAAATACACAGATACAAGTAACCGCCATATGGGTCTCTCTTTTCAGCGACGGGACCAGTAGCGAGAAGCTTCAAGACGAAGAAGAAAACGTCGTTGCATGTAGTTCCGAATAGAAGGAATCTTACTCTCTCACCGTCAGTTAGAGGTAAGCTTCGGCGATACGAGATAAGAATTTTGATTTTACGTTTCCGTTTTTGTTTTTGCTGTTACTCAGAATCCAAATGATTTGGATAAATCTGTATTTTCTCACGCTTATCTCTTCACAAACCCCAGATTTGATTGTCAAGTTATTTCGAAATTTAGCTTTGTTTATCATGGATGAACAGTGATTACATGGTTTCCAATTATTGAGCAGGAATGGGTAAGAATTAAAGGATTTGGTAATCAGGTTAGGTAGGAATTGACTGATTCTAGCTTCTCATTTTACCTTTGAAGAAATATTTTAAAAACAAACATCTCTTAGGTGTACACACTTGTTTTTTTAAATTGATTTTGTGGATTATCATTGTACGCAATCATGGAGAAGCATTCGTATGATTTAATTTTTCTTTCTTATTATAATGTTAGGATTCGTCACACTGTAAGCGAAAGATCAGTTGAAATATCCAAGACTTGGCTGGCTGATGGCATTCAACAGCCATGATAGTCGTGTAAGGTAATTGGTCTCTACAATAGAATTCTATGACTTTGAGTTCATAGATGAATGATTTTATAGTCTCAGGTAATTAATTTTACTTTGATGATTTTGTTTAGGTTCAAAGATGCAGACAGATCATTAGCCTCTGAGTATGGTTATGGAAGAAAAGCTAGACCTTCTTTAGAAAGAGTTTTGAAGAATGTCAAGTGGGGATTTGAGAAAGGTTCAGAAAAAATCAAAACTTTCAAGAGGCCATTAAGTTTCCGCTCACATAAGGATCCTGACCACAAGGTCGAGAGGGAAACATCTAGTCTTACTCAGAAGAACATTATAAACCCACAGGGTTTGTTTCTTCAGAACTGGAACAAAATATTTCTATTTGCTTGCGTTGTTGCTTTGGCGATTGATCCGCTGTTTTTCTACATTCCCATTGTCGATGGCGTGAGGCACTGTCTTACTTTGGACACAGAGTTAGAGATAGCAGCGAGTTTGCTTCGTACACTCATCGATGCCTTTTACATCATTCACATTGTGTTTCAGTTCAGGACAGCTTACATCGCTCCTTCGTCCCGAGTTTTTGGAAGAGGTGAATTGGTAGATGATGCTAAGGCAATAGCCTTAAAGTATCTCTCGTCTTACTTCATCATTGATGTGCTTTCTATCCTTCCTCTCCCACAGGTAATGACTACTTGATTGCTTCTTCAAAATGTCAATGATCAAATATTTTTGAATATATATGGTTTAAACCTGTGCGTGGTTTCTTATCTTGCAGATAGTAGTCTTAGCCGTTATTCCAAACGCCAGCAAGCCACTTTCTTTGCTCACAAAGGACTACCTTAAATTGGTCATAATTGCTCAATATGTTCCCCGAATTCTTCGTATGTATCCGCTTTACACCGAAGTGACGAGAACATCTGGCATTGTTACTGAAACAGCATGGGCTGGAGCTGCGTGGAACCTCTCTCTCTATATGTTAGCCAGTCATGTGAGTTCTGGATCATTTGATGACTGAATCTTTATAGATGTAAAGGCATTACAAAGGTTGATCAAGTTTATACGCTAAACTTACTTGTTCAGGTATTTGGAGCTTTATGGTACTCAATCTCAGTAGAACGAGAAGACAGATGCTGGCAAGAGGCATGCGAGCAGAGAAAAGACGGCAAGTGTAATGTAAGACTTCTGTACTGCGACGGCAATAGTAACGGTAGCAACGATTTCCTGACCACTTCTTGCCCATTTCTCGATCCTGGTGAGATAACAAACTCAACGGTCTTCAACTTTGGCATCTTCACTGATGCTCTAAAGAGTGGGGTTGTTGAATCACATGATTTTTGGAAGAAATTCTTTTACTGCTTCTGGTGGGGTCTGCGAAATCTAAGGTTTGAAAACACACAAAACAATTAGTTTTCATGTTCCTGTTGAATCTATGATTTCACACTTACTAACTAGCCAGGTAGTTAGAACAATGCGATGTTTCTAAATGCATCGTATCTGAAACTCTGTCACAATTCGAAAAAGTCATCATTCACACCAGTGCTTTTGTTGCTTCAGTGCATTGGGACAAAATCTTCAAACAAGCAAATTCGTTGGTGAAATCATCTTTGCTATATCAATTTGCATATCTGGACTAGTCTTATTTGCGCTACTTATCGGCAATATGCAGGTAATCCTCAAAGAATCGCTTCTCACTTACTTGACTTGTTCCATTACACATATAAGTTATGCAGGAAACTCATGTTATTTCAATTTGCTGTTGCAGAAATACTTGGAATCAACAACGGTTCGAGAGGAGGAAATGAGGGTGAGAAAGAGAGATGCAGAGCAGTGGATGTCTCATAGGATGTTACCCGAGGACCTGAGAAAACGTATCAGAAGATATGAACAATATAGATGGCAAGAGACAAGAGGAGTCGAAGAAGAAACCCTTCTTCGTAACCTCCCTAAAGACCTCAGAAGAGACATTAAACGCCATCTTTGCCTCGAGCTCCTCAAGAAAGTGAGTAACAAGCTTTCTCTCTTCTTCATCCATTTATATCAACTGAACCAAAAATCTTAGTGCATCACTCAGAATCCAACTATAATCGTTTCTGGTAGGTACCTATGTTTGAGATAATGGATGAGCAATTACTTGACGCTGTTTGCGATAGGCTAAAACCAGTTCTCTACACGGAGAACAGCTACGTGCTCCGTGAAGGAGATCCTGTTGGGGAGATGCTGTTTGTGATGAGAGGAAGGCTTATAACTGCTACAACCAATGGAGGACGAACTGGCTTCTTTAATGCCGTGTACCTTAAGGCAAGCGATTTCTGTGGGGAAGATCTTCTCACGTGGGCATTAGATCCTCAGTCTTCGTCACATTTTCCCATCTCGACGAGAACGGTGCAAGCTCTCACTGAAGTTGAAGCCTTTGCTCTTGCGGCTGAGGATCTCAAGTCCGTCGCTTCACAATTCAGACGCCTCCATAGCAAGCAGCTCCAACATACTTTCAGGTTCGGTTTCTCTCTGATCAACATCTCTGGTTCTCTTTGGTTCGGATTGGCTAAACCGGATCTTAATTTGATATAAAGGTTTTATTCGGTGCAATGGAGAACATGGGGAGCATCATTTATACAAGCGGCCTGGCGGAGGCACTGTCGTAGGAAGTTAGCCAAATCATTACGCGATGAAGAAGAGCGTCTCCAAGACGCGCTCGCTAGTCAAGATAGAGAACGTGAACGAAAACGCGATGCAGCTGCAGCGGCGTCTTCGTCGTCCTTGAGCCTTGGAGCCACACTGTACGCGTCGCGTTTCGCCTCAAACGCGCTTCATAATCTGAGGCACAATATCTCCAACCTTCCTCCTCGCTACACGCTCCCTTTGGTACCTCAAAAACCCACCGAGCCTGACTTCACCGCCAATCATACAACTGACCCTTAAGATATCTTACATGTGTTTTCTAACAAAAGAAGATACTAATTAATATTCTTGTATCTGGAATAAGGTGCTCTATGTAAAAAAATTGTTGGTGACCAAAAAATGTACTATAAATTTGTTAACTCACGGAAACCGACATATTGATAGTGTGACAACTATAATAAAATTGGATTTGGTTGAGGATTTGTTGATCCTTTTTTGCGTTACAATTTGTCAAAGCCGCTTATTACTCCTACTTTAATTTTGCTTGAATCTTAACACCATTCAGAAAGTCTCCGTTTGGCGTATACCATATTCTTCTTATACATACTAAAGCCTACTAGGTATCCGATCTGACGTGATTACTTCTCAATTATTTATTACAAGTTTGTTTTTTTGTTCGGCCGTTGACAATAATTAAGGATGAGTGATAACTTATATGCATGAAAAGTACAAAAATAAATAAATATAGTGTACTTAATAGTAAGTACTAAGAGCATAAATAACCCAACAACACTTAAGGTGTTCA
>OVAQ01001779.1:0-15851 GCA_900406345.1 Erysimum cheiri
AATATTTTTACTCTAAGAACACCCAAATGTGATCCCCCATTAAGGATGCCCTTATTATATTACAAAAACATGTCATAATGGAAAAACATGTCATAATGGATAAAAACAACAAAAGGAACGTTGGAGACGAAACAAGTGCTAGTGCCTAGTATGGGAAGCACTTTGATTAAACTCCATTTGATCAATCCTTGAAAGACATTCCACAAATAGCTTTCAAAACTACGACAGCACAATCTTCTTTTGGTGGAGTACCTTCTTCAGATCCCATGCAATCGCTATGAAGGTTGGAGCAAAGATTAGTAACTTTGATTAATTGAATTCTATCATAAATCAAATTTATATATATATAAATTGTAGGTGTACCAACCAGTTTGGACAACATGGGGCGCAAACAACTTCTTCTTTGTTTGCTTTGATGTCTTCCTCGGAGTTCATGGTCTGAATCGGAGGAGCTATAAATGCGCATATTACCAAAGAAATACCATTTATGATAAAACCAAAAAAAAAAAAAAAAAAAAAAAAACANAAATACCATTTATGAATAAATTCGAGAAAACGGAAATTACTAATTTGAATGCGGAAAATTAATTAAGAAGGTTGTTTGCTTTCCACCTTCGATTGTGGAGGAAGTCATGATTTGGATCCTTGGATTTGGGTTCGTTTATTAATGTAAATTATGTAATCTATATGATGTTTATGAGAAAGTGGTGTTCTTTTGGTTATTTCCTCTTCATTATAAAACTTCAAATTTTGAAACTTTCAAATGTAAAATGTAATTTGTTATTGTTAAACTCTGCAAGTTTTGAAACTTTCCAAGTAAACTGTGCCCAAGTGGATTAAATAAAGAAACAATAATGGGATTGGGCATCAAACAATAAATATGAACGACAGTAATATCCAAAATTATAGAAGAAAAAAACTGGTTTAGTTTGGGAAGATTTTTTTGTTGGTTCGGTTCGATCGATTCCATTCCATTTTTAACAATATAAAACCTGTTTGCCAAAAAAAAAAAAAACAATTAAAACTTGAAGATCCGGATCCGACCCGTCAGATAATCCGACTACCCTGTCTATAGCGTACAGTTCACTGATTTGTTTCACGAGTTTCTTCTTCCTCATAACTTCAGTCTTCAGATCTTATTCTTAGCAATTTCCCCATGAAATCCGAGAAGATTCAAATGTAAAGCCACCTTCCGATTCATAAAACTTTGCTTATCGGAGATTCAGATCGAACTGCAATTTTCGGATCCTATTTTTTCAATTCACGGTGGTTTGTTCTCGGGAGAAGAAGAATGGATACTTTCACAGCGGAGGATCTATCGACGATCGGCGGAATAGCGACAGTGTCGCTCCTTCACTCGTTTATTCCGACGCACTGGCTACCTTTCTCCATCGTTGGACGCGCGCAGAAATGGACGCTTTCTAGAACCCTCTTCGTCAGTATGTTTCCAATTTTAAGATCTCTAATTCCTCGTTTCGAATTCTGAATTTGTCTGACATTGATGCGCGTTTGATGTTTCTGATATTTCCATTGTTCTGCTGTTAGATGAGTCAATAATTGAAGGTATTGTTTGATTAAGGTAGAAATAGATAAATTAGGAACAAAGGAATGACTAATTCATCTGCTGCTTCAATGGTCTAAGGACTTGCATTTGTTGTGATGAAGTTCTTCATCAACTTTGGTTGCATTTAATTGAGAGTAGCTTAAAGCAGGTTTAAATGATCACCAATGATCACGTGGGATTAGTATTAGTCTCTTAGAAAGAATCACTGATCTTAGAGATCAATTTTGTATTTGTCCACTGATTTTTTCTAGTGTCATTAATTTCCAGCTGCGTTTGGAGCAGTCCTGCATGTCATATCCACTTCTCTTCTTGGTATAACAGCGATCACAATGGCCAATACTATCGCTGGTGAAGAGACTGTTCACAAACTTGCTTCTCTTTTGCTTGTATTTCTCGGTGGAAGCTATGTCTTGCTGTTTTTAGCTGGTAAAGGTGGTCACACTCATTCTCATAACCAACCCATGGAGAAAATGGCTGTTGCTGGCCTTGTCCTTGTTCCTGCATTATCTCCTTGTGCAACAACTCTCCCGGTTTTCCTCGCTGTTGGAAATTCCAAGTCAATGATGGTTCTCGCCAT
Source organism: Erysimum cheiri (assembly GCA_900406345.1). NCBI lineage: Eukaryota > Viridiplantae > Streptophyta > Magnoliopsida > Brassicales > Brassicaceae > Erysimum > Erysimum cheiri. Next base: position 2,142 of record OVAQ01001779.1, read on the forward strand.
CATAGTTCTGCTCTTCAGGTGAGACGAGTACTACTCTTTCTCGTCACGTGTTTTACGCTTCAATAATATCTCTCTATATAGTCAACCTTAGGGCAATTGGATATGAGTTTACAAGGGAAAGAACATATGTCTGAAATGATTGGTATTCTTTGGGCAGCACCATATTAGTGATGACATCGCTGGTGGCTCTATCGTTCTATGGTGCAAGCCAGCTCAAGTTTCACTGGGTGGAGCGATACGACAAACTACTGGTTGGTTCGGTCCTGTGTCTTGTAGGTATCTTAACCCTTCTCTTCCATGATCATGACCATGGTGGTCATGAAGAGCATCAACTCCACAGGAAAATCATTACTCTCTAGAAACCGCCTCGAGTCTCTATTTTGCCTGTCATGTCTGTTTGTTTGTAGAGCAGCTTAAGGTCTGTTTCGCGTTGGATGGCTATAACTAGTTGTAACGCTCTCCGTTGCATGTGAAGAAACAAATTAAATTCCTTAATTAGAACAACTCTTTGAAGGTCTATTGTAGTTATTACATGATGTTGTAGTTGTTCCGTTGAAACTGCGTATAAAAATTGATAAAGTTTAGATCGTAAGCTCTATGTGGTCGGCTTGGCCTACAAATTTGGTTGACACCAAACCAGAAGCTAATCTAAAAGATAATACTATTGTTAAGGAACCTTCTTCATTCATCTAGACAAAGAATATATAGGCAAACTACTTACCGTTTGCATTTTTTTTTTTACAAAATATATTATTCGATAATGTGTATAATAAGTATTGAAGAGAAAAAAAAACTGGAATACATGTAGAATATAAAAACTGGGATAAATTTAACAACTAACTAATCAAAAGGAACCAACGGCTTGGCTGTATGGAAGTTGTCGAAAGGAGTAGAGGCAGGAGGATTGAAGAAAGGAGGATGGTTTTGATACTCTGTGACGCACATATTTGAAGCTGCGGGTGCACCCAACCCCATCATCTCCCACGAGTTTCTCTGCTCCACAAACGGATTCCCACCACCACGAGGCGAAGCAGCAGCTTCCTTGGTTTGGCTGCTGCTGAATTTGTTGCTTTTTGCAGACATGAAAGACATCTTCTCTTGCTTCCCCATCAGAAGAGCCTCGCAATGTCCTGCCATTTCTGTGTATGTCATGTCTGGTGGATCAGACACTGAGTATCTTCCTAATTGTGCTGTTGTCTGAGACACCTGCACCAATTTTCATCTTCTGTCAGTCTCTTTCTTAAGAGTTAAGACTCTGAATGTTTGTTTACATTCACATTTGTGTTTGTATCTTAGAACCAAAAAGAAAAAGAACTCACTGCATTTAGAAGTTCATCGATGCTCAAAAGAAACGCGGTTTTGGCAGTAGGTTGTGCGTCAAGACCAAGCTGATCTTCTGGAGGACTTGCCACTGCATCATTCTCCGGTATAAGCAATTGAGTTTCAGCCTGCAAAAGTAAACGGATACAGATTGATGTTAGAATAATAAATAACTTCAAATATCAGAACTCAAGAGCGAAAAGTGGATACATTTTCTCGAGGTTTGTTGTTTTTCTCTTCAGAACGGTAAACTTGAACTGGAGATTCTGTCAACTGCGTTCCAACCGGACAACCATCGATAGGTATAAAATCTGAAACTAGCTGCTCCTTTATAGATGATGAATCTTGCTGCAAGTTAAACCATCACACACAGTTAAGTAGTAAACTCACGTACAGCCAACATAATTATAAAAAAAATTCACAGTACATCTGATAGTTTTCCAAGAAACTTCATTATCATGGTAGCGTAATACTGTCGAGGTTGACTTTGTGTAGTTTCTTCTATAGCCACAAGTGATCTTAAGGCGTCGTCATCGTCTTCTTTTGATCCGTAATTCTTTTCTGGTTGCTCTGCTTGTCCATAGAAAACAGCATCTAGCTTGCAGTCTTCCACCAATTGAAGAAAGGGGTCTACCTGATATGCAAGAGATATATTTTATTATCAAGCTGTATATATCATAGAAGAGAGGCAGAGCAAGAACATTAGTAAAACTATTGACTACCGTTTTTTCCTGTAGTGCGGTTTTTGCGCTATTAACAAGAGGAGGGATGTTGAAGGCTCTTGCTGAGAAAATTATCATTGATGTAGCCAGAGTAAAGAGGGATCTACGCCGTGATGGCTGCAATGGTCCTAAAATTGGCAACAAAAATTAATCTGTCAAAAAAGGAAGATGGTTTGCATATAACAGTGTGTACATGATCTACTAAAATCTTAATCTAGAGTTAATTTTTCTTCTCATTAATGAAAGAAAAAAGTAGAAGCAATTTGCTTTGTTTTACTAATATAGCTCGAAAAGATAATCTGCAGGGGACTATACCTCCAAGAGACAGATTCCGCAAAGAAAATGCTAGCTGAAAGCTCCAGACCAAGACTTCATTGCTAGAGTGCTACATATATTTATCAAACGTTTGTAAAACATGAATTAATGCAGTGTGACTACTGTCTATGGTTTCATAAAAGGGAACTATATATACCTTAGTCCTCCCAAATAGAAGTACTAAGCTGAATGTATTTGCAATGGCTTCATAATTTTGTGGCATGTTGTGAGGAGACAAAGACTGCACCCAAATCGATGAAAGCAAAAGGCAAATCTGGTGGCTGCTTAATCTTAAAGGTATCACCTGAAAGTTTCAGTTAGAAGCCATTGAGACCAATTATCAACAAATGATCAAATCTAATAATAATTACTTATGGCTATATGTGAAACATACAGGTTTCTCTGGTGAACTTCCTAAAGAATTCTGATCTGATACCGTTGATGACGGGTTCCTTTTCACACTCTGAGTTCGGCTGTAACTTGACTTTAGCCTGCTCAATACTGAACTAGTATTGTTCTTTGGCTCTTCGTCGTCAAAACTTTCACCTCTTGTGAATTTTGATTTTGACCTGCTAAGTGTTGAAACTCTCTCCATCTTTGCAGTATCATCAACAGAATTATCTGACTCCAACTTCAGTTTTCTAAACAGTGCAGCTGAAGAAGAAAACACAGACACGGTTCTTGACAATGTCCTCTGCATATCAGCAGGTCTTCTAGACTTGGGAACTGAATTTGGACAAACAGAAGATGGGACTAGAACAACAGAAAATATACGGTGAGCCCCCATCCTCGATTCATGGTCAGCACAGACCATAGCTTGAAGCAGTTGATGGAAAAGTGCATCTGGAAAAGCCTGTGAAAAAATTGCTTGTTATCTTCTTATATATTCCCTAGCAGTTTTGATTACATACTGTGGGAAAAACATAGATATAAGAAACTTCAAGGTTTAAGCATCTTACCTTGTTTTCATATGATAAATTTGGTATAGCTGCTATAATTTGTGCTGTACGAAAAACAGCTGCGATTAAGGTCCTTGCCATGACTGTAATATTTGACATGCTTTCCAACATGACAGCCATTATGTCAAGGATAGGACCTGCATCTCCTACCTGCATTTCGATAGACTATCAACCTTTTTGTACACAGTAAAATTGTATAGCTTTTAGAGCTTCTTGGGGCTAAAATAAGGGGTTACCTTTTGGGATAATTGCACGAGGCATTGTTCAACTGCAGTTTCGAATTTCAGATTATACTGAATCATCTCATTCCCCAGATTCGAATCATCTAATGAACAATGGATGCTCTTCCGCAGATGCCTAATCATATCACTCAGAGCACCAATGATTGCTACGGATGGCAACACTTTAGTCTGTTGAGCAAGTGCGGTAGAAACATAAACTATGTCAAGTTGCATTCTAGGCTTCTTTAGAACATTCTTGTGATCAAGATGCTTGATCAGGATGGACAACAGGAAATGCGTGTTTTGCCCTGTCGTCAATTACTCATACTATATTAGTAGTTACTAACAAGCTGACTAGAAATTCCAAAAACAAATTGAGACAATACGAACCAGATCGTTCTATCAGCAACTGAACGTCCTGAAGAACATACAAAGCAAGACCGTTGTCGGTGGACCAAACTTCATTAAAATCAAAATAACGGAAGAGTGACTCGAGGACACGCCGCACAGTTGTTGCTTCTTTTGCTAACTTTGCCAAGTTATGCAGACAAACCCTCGACCAAAACTTGGGGTTTTTAGCATCCGCCCTGTAGGCCTCTCTAATCAGATTGTATATTCGATAAACAAGAAAAAAAAACAAGAAGCATGCCGAAATAAAGCTTGGAGTAGAAGGATTTACACAGATACAATTGCCTTGCCTCTGTCATCCACGATTCTTGTCCAAGAAGCAATCCTTGTTTCAGCTTCCGCAGGAGATAATTCTTTGTCAATAGAAGCAATCTTGTTGTCTTGATTCACTGCAGAAGTGGAAGACTGACTGAGGCCTCCATAATTTTCTAACACGACAGAGACTACCTGAAAAGAAGAGAAACAACGAATCAGAGGATAAACTACAACATATGATAATAGTAATTGTAGATTTCGTATACGAGAGCTTCCAAGCAAACTTACATTGTCGAATTCAACTGATATATGTGAAAATTCTCCCATAAACCAAACCTGCGGAAAATCGACACGAATGTATCAAAACTTGACTTGCAACTCTCAATCATAAGATAACAGTTGAAAATGGAATGAATAAACTGAGTACCAAAGATGAGAGGGCCTGGAGGCCAGCAGCACACAAATTTGTTGTCCTTTCTTCTTCTCCCAATTCGTGAGCTAAAGGACAGATTTTTGGGATCAACCCATCTAAGTTAAACATATAGGTACCCTCTGTCTGGGAAAAGCAGTAAGAGACATTATCAGACTTTTGAAGCTCCAAACTCTCATTTTGTTTATTTATCAAGATAAGGAGTAATTTGACAGGAGTTATGCACCTGACTGGTAACAAAATCATAGAGAGCTTCACAACCTAAAATGCGCATCTCGTCATACCTAGTTTGATCTAGAAGAATATGAATAAGGCCAAGGTAGCTGCTAGCAAACAAGGACCTGTAAGGCAAAATTCATTAGTAAACCAAGAATTATCTCTCTCTTAGGCGGTATAGTGTTGAATAATAAAACAAGGCATACATTTGTTCATTACAGGAAACCAAGAGCTTCTTGTAGATACACATTACAACCTTTACAGAATGAAATTGCTCCATTCTCAATTCCTTGTAACACCTTTGTTCAAGAGAGGTTGTAATCTGAAAACAATATATATATGGCATCATTGCTTTTAAAAAATTGTAAATCTTTATTATATTGTAGAATGTTAAGGATGAAGTTGATGTGGAATTCACCTTGGGGATACGAAGAGGGTTTTTTGCAGCATATTCACATAGTTTACCGATTTTTCGATCATTGGGTTGCTCATCCTGCAGAGGATGAATCAAACTTCACACAGTCAAGAAGCACAACACTTGATGTGCAAAATGGATTAAAAACAGGAGTAATTTTCTCCAACACTCGATTCTCCAGAAAGTATCATCATCACACTATGTAACTAGCAAATCAAGCTCCATCATTAGACTAATCTTATTCTAATAGAAAAATTCGAGCAATAATATTCGCTAGCTTGACTAATTAATGCAATGAAACTCGTGTGTTCTGTCAACAGCTCACGAGAAGAACGCAAGTTTTGGCTATTTTGTCATACAAATGACGTCATATTACATGGGAACACGTGAGATTTGTAGATTCAAAGAGAAACGCGTCGGAAAAGCAAACCTGGGATCGAGGGAATATATCAGCGAGAAGATGTTTATATCTCTTGACGGGATGTCTCGATCTGGCTCGCAAAGCCGGACAAAAGCAACACAAGCTTTCGCAGACAGGGAACACGGTTCTTGAAACGACCCCCATTTATCTCTTTGAACAAGGAAACGAGATTTACAGACACATGATGATATATCGTCCAAATGTGTATGGATCAAACAGAAGCCAAGGAATGGGATTGGGGTAACGAAGGATCAAAACAGGGATCCATCGGGAAATGTGAAAAGTAAATTGGAGGATGAAGAAGAAGAAGAAGAGAATCGACGAGAGCTGTTTTGTAAAAAGAGCAGATAATTGCGGAACTTTCATTTATTTTTCAATACCAAATTTTGAAAGTTTTGTTTTTTTTCCCTTCCATTTACTATTTTTGTGTTTTTTTGGCCATAATAATGAATTCTAATGATTTGAATAGTATTAATTAATCAAAGTTTTTAAATAATAGTAATAAATTATTGGACGTTTTTGTTAGTGAGACGCCTGAACTTATCATGACATACGAATTCATGCAGAGGAACAATGTACGTTGTTTAATAATGGGGGAGAGAGAGAGAGAGCGACTCATGGAACTATTTTTGGGTAAGAACAATTACATCCTCTCATTCTCAAATCCCTAAACCAAATTGCATAGTTTTCTTCCTCTCCAATAAACAAAACTCTAATGACCGCAACGACTATAAAGATAATCCAACATTTAGTGGGGTTCATAGAGAGGATGATAAAAGAATCATACTGAAATGGTGTTTATAAATAAAAGACGAACTCACATATAAAAAGTCACATTTTCTCATTATAAGTCTTGTGGTAGAGAATTAGATTTAAAATTTTTGAACAATTTCTCTTTTGTCAGTTAATGTCTGGAAAAAACACACAACGGTCGCCAAGCGATGTGTATAAACGACATTAATAGCATTTTGTATTTTAATTGTACAACAAGTTGACAATTATGAAAAGATAATCATAGAAGAGAAACAATTTCCAAAGGATGTACTTGCTTGTTGTGTGTTAAATGCAAATAGGATCACATTCATACTTAGATAACAATATCCAAAACAAATAGATCTTGAAAGAATTTCTTACAGTTTCAAAAAATCATCATTGTATTGAGGTCCTTGGTCCTAGACTTCAGTTCTTCCGTCAATTAAGGAAGTGGCAACATGTTGAACTTAAGTGTTACTTGCAATTCAAAGCAACATGCTTTCCAATTAGGAACTTAACTTACTCTCAATAGAGTTTTTTTTTTTTTTTTTTTTACTTAAAGAGGAAGGGGGAGTACTTGGCTATTTAGAAATTAAGACAAAGTGGACAAAAATTTAGGGGATTACCAAGTCTGTGGTGGCTCGTGGGCATTGGAAAGAACTAAAAAATTCCAACTAAAAAAAAAAAAAAAAAAAAANTGCGGGTTTATTAGGCCCATAAGTTTTTAAGGGCCGGGTCTACATTATTCGGGCCGAAAGATAAAACCTGCAGGCCTCTTAAGAAACGGAATACGGAGCGAATCAACCGGTTCTTAAATTTCATTTTCAGGCGAACGAATACGGAGCGAATCAAACGGAATACGGCGGTATCGTTTTAAAAGAACAATTTGTAGCCTTTTTGTCGTCATGTGCTTCTACCCTATTTAAAAAGGAAGAGTGGAGTTGCTATTATTCCGACATTTAAGTGTTGTGTGTTTGTCGGATCGGATTCCATCTTCAGAATCTTATCTTATTCCCCGAATATCATTGACTTTTCTTACTATATCTTAATTGTTATGTTTGCACTTGCTCTATTTTTTTTTCGTTAGTGCACACAACTCGTATTCCATCATTAATTCATAAAATAATTCGTACCAAAAAGTGAATACTGAACATCATGTTGTTCATACTAATTTTCATCGTATCACAAGAATACTGTGTGCACTAACAAGTCAAGCACCGTTTCTTTCCGCGTGAACACTAATAAAAGTCTCCAATTTTGACCGACGCCACACAACCACTTAACTTGTTTGACCAAATACAAGATTTTAAAACCAAGAAATACGTTATGATGACTTTTACTTGTTTCTTTCTCTTAGATTCAAAGTTTTAACTGTTTCAAACTTTAATTTTCCAATGTGTCTATATACGACAAGCCACTTATATTAATTTCTAATCTGAAGCAAAACCCACACTCTTTTTTTTATTTTTCCTGAAATTCTAAAAATAAATTTACAATTTATCAAAATATCATTGATATTGAGTGAGTCTGTACACGTTCATTGTAATGGAATAAACAGCTTGACTAAAAAGATTAAAGAAATTGAGAACAAGAACAAAAAAAAAAAAAAAAAAAATCGTNAAAAAAAAAAAAAAAAATCGTTAAAAAATACAGGAATTTAAAAGAAAAAAAGTAAAAAAAGAAAAGTAAACCAAAACAAATACTAATGAAAAAAGTAGCTGAGAGTATTTCTGTGCGTCATTCCCTACACCAAACGCATAATCGATTTCTTCAACTTCCAACAAAGGAGAAAAAAAAAAAAGGGGAACGAACGAAACCCTAATTTTGCTCAATTCCTTTTTCGATAGCTCACATGGCGTCTAGAAACTGTCGGTGGGAGCTTCTCGCAGCTTCGCTAACCCTAACTTTAGCTTTGATTCACCTGGTGGAAGCAAACTCCGAAGGAGATGCTCTTTACGCTCTTCGCCGGAGCTTATCGGATCCGGACCATGTACTCCAAAGCTGGGATCCCACTCTTGTTAATCCCTGTACCTGGTTCCATGTCACCTGTAACCAAGACAATCGCGTCACTCGTGTGTAAGATCCTCTTTTCTCTTTTCTCTTAGCTCCTGTTTCGGAGAAACTGATTCGCTAAGAATCTATGGAGATTCTATTGATACAGTCTCTTTTGAATTTTTTCGCTTCATTTTTTGGTTTCAATCGATTTATGTTCAAGCTTTAAGATTGATGGTATTATGAGTCATATGTAGACCTGTTTGTCTAAGCTGTTATTGTAATATTTAGTTACTGTAAAAGATGTTAACTTGACCATAATTGTTAGTATTAACTCTTAGATATTGAGGTGGGGAAAATCAAAAAACATTTCTTATGGACATCCCCGTAGAGCAAAAATGTTTGAGATAGTAAATTTTATGAATATACAGTACTGTATTTGATTTACAATTGCTTTGATTATTTGTAATTGGCGCCTTGGCTTCTTCGCTAGGTGTTGTTAAGTCAAATGGGGATTTAGTTCATGTTGAGATGACTTACTAGCTTTCCTTTGCCTTTGGAGAACACTTCTTTATCGAATTGGGGTAACTTTAATTTGGTTTCTTTAAGGTTCGTGGGACTATTTATGATATGGTCCTTTTTTCGCAGCTTCAAATGCAGAGTACGGTAGTTTTTTTAAAACAGAAAACACTTTCTCGCTCAAACTTTCCAGTATGAAAAGGGGAAAATCTAATTGCACAGTGTAGACTTTTCTAGTCATTGGATTCCTTGAAAGTCTCGAAAGAATCCCTAATAGTTGTTCCATCAATTAAGCAGTTAAATTTTGCTTGTACCTCATGATTTTATCAATGCTTTCTTACTGATTTAGATTACTTTTTGGTCCCTACTTTGTGAGTTCTTACGCTTTTAGAAGAATTGTGGATTCTTTGTACTTGATTACATCTGATTATCTCTTAGAACTGTTTGATGAATCAAGAGAACACTTAATCGAGTATTCTAAAATTTATGCTCATCTCTTGTTCTCTTTTGCTTTATTGTCTTCTTCTTCTGCTATATAAATATTAGTATTTTGCTCTTAAATTGTGTCTCTGATTCTTCGTATTTTGGCAGGGATTTGGGTAATTCAAACCTTTCTGGACATCTTGCGCCCGAGCTTGGGAAGCTTGAACATTTACAATATCTGTATGCCATCACTCTCTTAACTTTTGTTTTTCCGTTACAATTTTACTTTTCCCAATGCTAGCTTTTATGTAAGTATATAGTGGAAATAAAGTTGTATACCATATAATGCACCTAAACTGTCTGCTATTAGATTTGATTTATGTAACAGACATTGTAGATTAAGTCTTTACTTGTCCTATGATTGACGCAGAGAGCTCTACAAAAACAACATTCAAGGAACTATACCTTCTGAACTCGGAAATCTGAAGAATCTCATCAGCTTGGATCTGTACAACAACAATCTTACGGGGACAGTTCCTACTTCTTTGGGAAAATTGAAGTCTCTGGTCTTTCTGTAAGTTGCTCTCAAACCCTGACATGGATACACTGAACTATATACTCGCTTATATTTCTTTTACCAAATGTTGAGTAAAAAACAACAAGATGATTTATGTGGGTTGTTTTGCAATCATCTTGTTATTATATTCAATACCTGATTCTTTGTGTGATGTCTCTTCATACCTTGTATCTCTGAGAAACTGTTTGATGTGGCAGACGACTTAATGACAACCGATTGACGGGTCCAATCCCTAGAGCACTCACGGCAATCCCAAGCCTTAAAGTTGTGTAAGTTCAGCTACTTCATTTGCATATTGCATTGTTTTTGTTTGTTTCTTTGTTTGTTAAACGCTTTGCCGCTGTTCTCTGAATCACCAGTCTTTGAACCCCTTTTTATCCAACCTATGACTTCATGGTTTTACTTAAAAACATATTTTATTTGTTATCCTTTCTCCCAGTGATGTCTCTAGCAATGATTTGTGTGGAACAATCCCAACAAGCGGACCTTTTGCACACATTCCTCTGCAGAAGTAAGTTGCTTCGTTCACTTAACCAACAAATTTCTTGTTTTTGCATTTTTTTCTCACCCAAATTACATGTACTTTTCTCGAGAGGAATGCGTGTGAAGCAAAGCTTCTTTACACTTCTAAGTAGTCTACGGATATCAATTGAATCAGATGTTCAGTATAAACTGATAAAGTTGCATATTCAGCATTTGTTCCTAATAATGCAAACCAATTGTGCAGCTTTGAGAACAACCCGCGACTGGAGGGACCTGAATTACTCGGTCTTGCAAGCTACGACACTAACTGCACCTGAAACAACTGGCAAAACCTGAAAACAAGAAATGGGGGGGGTGACCTTGTAAGAACACTTCACCACTTTATCAAATATCACATCTATTATGTAATAAGTATATATTTAGTAGTTAAAAAAAAAAAAAAGAACATTCGAATCAGTAATCAATTTGGTCTCAATTGAGACAGACTGCCTAAAGACAGAGGTCTGTATGTAAAATTTCTAAAAGCGCCTTTCGCGTACTGTAACGTTCGTTGTGGGACACTGAGAAAGTGAGAAGTAACATTTGTATTGGTATGGTGTCAAGTTATTTTGCCTTGGGTGCATTAACACTTCTATAAGATCTGTTATATATAAAGCCAAAAGAAAAATGGATGTGGGAGTATCATTTTACTTTACAGTTCGATTCCGTAACCGGTGTTTTGTTTTGAGCCAATCATATCCATTTACTTCGATTCATCACCAACCCATATCCGACAGAACATGCATTAAGATAGTCCGTTATCAGTATTTAGTAACATGTGCGTTCCACAAAATTTCATAAATAAGAATCAAAGCAAATATATGCTTCCTATTTTTGGTGGGTACTGTTTTAAACAGTCTGTTTATAACCACATGACGAGTCTGTGGCTTGTGGCTTATGGCCTTATTATACAAAGAAACACGTTCTCAATATCCTCCAAGAGTAGGTTACTCACCAACCACGATGGTGTAATCAAGAATTTTACAATGAGTATTTAACTAAGTCCACATAATTTTGGGACCAATGACATTTCGTTTCTTTTTTTTTTTTTATCAATAACACGCATTATACCAAAATAAATAAATAAAGCCTTGTAATATATTAATTGATTTTTTAACACAATTTTAACTAACACAAACCTGTAAGTTATTGGTCAAATTAATGATTAATAATTATAGTTTGGTTTTTAAGAGCTAAATTGAGTGAACAATGAAAACAGAACGTACCCCAAAAAAAATGTGAATAAATGTGAATCTACTGCATATGATAACTATCAAAGCGTCACAAGATAGTATTTTATTAACACACAAAAACTTGAAACTCTACATTTCTTTTTAACATCTAATGACCCCTGTTTTAAATTTGCCTAGAGGCAACAAAATCATTGTAATACATTGGTGACATTGGTGATGACATGAGGAACATAAGAGTGATTCACAAAATTGTTTGTATTTTTACCATTTCAATTCCAGAATATTAGGGTCATCCCAATTCCATTTATTTCTATTTATTCTTTTTTATTCAACAATTTTGTTTCTTCTAATAAATACGAGCAATTTCAAAGTAAATGTTGGTTGATGTGAACTCTCATGAATGCCTTTTAGAAATTAGAGGATTCCATCATTTACCTCAGCTGCAGTAGTTCTCACTGAACTCTTGTCAGTTGTCATTGTCAGTTCCTTTTTTTGTTGTCAATTACTCCATATTTTTATAAAAAGAAGACTATTTTTTGTCAATTAATCACAAAAAAAACAAGCAATTACTGTATATAGCAATAATTAGTAACAGCAGTGAATTAAAAGATACTGTAGTACATTATTTTGTGCTTGTTATTAATCCATATAGATGTGCGCTCGTATTTTTTATTTTTTTTCTTTTTTGTCAACCATAATATATATATTAGATGTGCGCTCGTATTTATACGTAAATAATTGGTCGTTTATATTTCGTAATGTTCATATCTTCATTAATTACTCCAGTGTCCTCTATACGAAACTGCCAAAATATATGGCCCCATCGATCTTGTCGTCTTTTCTTTTATTCGTTTGTAATTTTGAACTTCAACCACTAACATCCACACAAAATAAACAACAAAATCAAAATAAATAATAGACCACCCTTTTGCTTTTGAGGTTAGCTTATAAATTTTTTAAAAACAACGATTCCCTATCTTTTTCTACATATATGAACAAACTACAAAGCCTCTTTCATACACTAACGTAAGCTACTTGGTAGTTCACTAAATTCAGCAACACAAAAGAAAATAAAGTAAAAGATTCCATGGCCGTAATTGTGTGGTGGCTACTAACGGTGGTTGTGGCGGTTCACTCCGCGTCCGCAGCAGTAATAGAATCAACGTGGGAGGTTGAGTATAAGTTCTGGTGGCCGGATTGTAAAGAAGGCATCGTTATGGCCATCAACGGCCAGTTTCCGGGACCAACGATAGACGCCGTCGCCGGAGACACAGTCATCATCCACGTCGTCAACAAACTCTCCACCGAAGGCGTTGTGATCCACTGGCACGGCATACGTCAGGTTGTTAAATTACTATAATTTTTCTTCCTTTGTATACAAATATCGTATGTATATAAAATGTTGTCACTCACAAGAAGCAATTAAAAAAAAAAGTGACAATGAGCTTATTCTAATCAATCGTGTGTTTGGGTCTCGGTAGAATAGAAAGATTCCTCATCTTTTTATTTACACGATTTCATTCTTTCTTTCTTTTTTTGAAACACGATTTCATTCATCTATGAAGTCATTCCGCAAATTTACTAAAAAAATAGATTAACTGTGACACTACCGTTCTGCTGGTTTTTAATAAAAATCAAGTTTATTCGCACATCAACTAACTGTTTGGAACGCGCCAAATAAACGCTTGAATACTTTATTAATCAAATGAAACAATGACCTTGTTACAAATTACTCACACTGAATCTTCCTAAGCTACCCACTTAGATCTACTCAGCAATAAAGTAAACCTTAGCACTTTTCTATTCTACGCTCACCCGCTCGAAAACAATAAATAGAAAAACTCACACAAATCTCACCTCCTAAGCTCTCACTATATTTGCTTCGAAGATGCACTACCTCACGCTCAAAAACTCTCTCAGCTTGTGTAAGGCGGCTTGAGGCCTTTTCACTACTATTTAAACCCTTGCAAAAACTGAAACACCCCGACCCGATTTCTTTTTTTTTTTCTGAATTTTTAATACATCATTAACTAGTGATCTCATACTCAC